>JAPTYQ010000003.1:400462-413186 GCA_029814465.1 Ostorhinchus cyanosoma
TACCATGGAAACACCGTCATCTTCTACAACATTGATTCACCAGTAAAACCCATGGATTTGGATCAATGACAGTGGATAAAATAAATAAAAAATCTAGAAAATACTCAACGATCTGGAAAAATTTTTCATAAAATATACTAAAACAAAGTGAAAAAGAATAAAATTTTAAAAATGGACCAAAATGAAGCAAAAAAAATAATAAATTGAACAAAAGTTGCCAAAATGAGCAAAAATTACCAATAAAACAAAAAGCACTAACAATAACAAAATAAGCCACAAACTGAACAAAAATGAATAAAATATGTTGAAAAAGAAAATAAGTAACAGAATGAACATAATTGTTTTGTAGGAGTTTGTTTTTATGTTCAATTAATGATATATTTTTCTTTGTCTTCGGTTTAAATTCAAAGTGACGTTTTCAGTCCAGTCTGTCCTGAACTGAACCTAAACCCAGTGTGTCCATCCACTGTCACTGATCCAACTGCATAGGTTTTAAGGTCAATCAGTGTTGTAGAAGATGATGGTGTTTCCATGGTAACCACGGAGCCTCTGAACATCCAAATGGATCATATCTGATGACCATGAACAGATGAAGAACTGTATTTACACCAGTTACTCAGGATCAACAGGTATGAAACCCTTTAGATCAGTAGATGGTTTGGGTTTTTAAGCTTAAATATTGTTATAAATCCCTTCAGGAACAGACTCGGGTCTCATTGACCCAGAGGGGCGTGGCTCAGAACTCCCTCTGGAGGTCGACCCAGTAACGGTCAGCGGGGCGAGGCCTAGGGCCGGTTCAGGACTCCTGGGATCAAGTCTCTGGTCTGTGGAGACTCTGCTGGTCCATGTTTCCTAACGACGCTACTTTCTGCAGGCGTTTTCCTCTTATGCTGCCTTCAGGTACTGTCCGAAAGGGGAGCCTTTCCACCAGTGAATTTGAAATTATGAGTGCGTTGTGTTCATGTGCTTTTGTTGTAACGAATCGAAACATGGTTGACAGACAATTTATTACATGTAAATGGTTAAAAATTTCAATATAGTTAGTTTCTATTGATCACTGATAGAAGAAATATATGGACTTTCATTTGGGTTCGTGACCTTTGACCTTGAGTGACCTTGAAGGGTCAAAGTCAACGTCACCAACGTCTAGTTTTCAACAATCTTCTCTGAAAGTACTGGTTGGATTCATTTCAAATTTTATGATTCTTCTTTGGGACAATGTTTACAAAGTTTGCTCATA
The DNA here is from genome assembly GCA_029814465.1 of Ostorhinchus cyanosoma. Taxonomy (NCBI): domain Eukaryota; kingdom Metazoa; phylum Chordata; class Actinopteri; order Kurtiformes; family Apogonidae; genus Ostorhinchus; species Ostorhinchus cyanosoma. Next base: position 401,703 of record JAPTYQ010000003.1, read on the forward strand.
GTTTTGAGAAATTTAAACTTTTGACTTTTTGACGATTATTTTTCACATTAAAAGTTTGCCTTTCCTTCTAATTGTCTTATGTTGATGGTTTATAACGTAAATGCTTCCAAATATCAGTCTAGTTCCTGTTGATCACTGATAGAAGTCGTACATGGACTTTGAATGAGTTGAGTTTTCCTCTGGTGAAAGTACCGCCCACTTTGACTACAGACTGATCCCATGAAATCACGTAGAATGTCACACCGGTTCTTTTGGCGTTTCGCATGCGAAACCTACGAATTTTCGTCCTTTTCATGTTCTTCAATGCCATATGATCACATGTCAGTGTACGCCAAGTTCTCCTGTTTACATGTGTGTAACCACTAACCCTGACCGCTAATCATGTGGTATTTGACATGACGTGAACATACACACGGAAAGCTTATAATGCGTGCAGATAACACGCCGATTAAAGGTGGCGTGTCAACTGCACGCAGTTCCTGAAAGGACGCCGTCTGCAGTTGGACTGATCTGCGTCCAGAGCACAGGACTGGACACATTCAGCCGGGGTTGACTCCGATGGAACATGACGCTGACGAACTGGGACATTAGTGGGATTTTATTAACTCTGCTCTTCAACAAATGCAAAGGTCGACCCGTCAGAGGTTTTTACCGTTTCGCTGTGACTGATTTCCCTCGCCGCACGCCGCCAATCAAATCACAACCGCATTTAACTTGTGAATCGTCAACGCATCCTCGACTTCGGCGCCGTTTCTGTCGTTACTGCTTCTGTTTTTCTAAATGAGTTTCCCGTCTCTGTTCGGCCTTCGCTGGAGCTCGTCTCGGCTCATTTGCTCAGACCTTGTGGCTGCCGTCCGTTACCCATAATTCCCCTCCTGCCGCCGCTCAGACATAAACCTGGTCTCTGGTTTCTGTGGCAGATGCATCAGACCATTCGCCGTCCAAGGTCTCTGTCATAGCGGCGTCTTATCGTGGTTTTTTTTTACCCTACAGAATCGGGTTTTGAGCTCTGCGGTGACGGCGGCGGCGTATCTGAGGAGGCATCGGCGCTGCCGCCACCGCCGCCACCACCTCAGGAGGCCTGGGAGCACAAAGTGAGTCACTTATCTGCAGTGCGGTGCGATAATCAGCTTCATTTGCACACATAATGACAGCAGATCCTCATTGTGTATTCTGCTGTGATGAGCTGCAGCCGACGGCGCTTTCACGAGTCCATCTGTGACTTTAAAGCAGCGCCGTCAAACCGGTTTGAGTTCAGGTTCCGCCTTCAGCCCAATGGGATCCACGGAAAAGAAGAACAGCAGATCCTGTCATTAATGTCAGCTCCAAACTCTACATACGTTTTTCAGTGACAAGGATTAAAATGCATGATGAGAATGGAAAACCTGCAATTTAAGAACAATGTTATGGATGTTGTACATGTGTATATAGGTTTTATATTATCAATATTTATATTTATTTTTTAGTACTTGTATTTGTATTATTAACTATTCATTCAACAGTTGCAATGGACAAAAAAATTTATAAAAATCTGAAAAATTCATTGTATTCATTTAAATTCCACTCTGGTTTATGTACAGAGTCAATAGAGTTTTACTACTTAATGCTATTATTTTTAATATTGTTTGTCTTTTGCACTTTATATATGTAAATTTTTTTGCTGTGACTATTGATCTTTCCAATTGTGGGATCAATGAAGTCTAATTATTACATGTGCTTTACAACTTTCAGATCTACAAATACATATTTAGTTACTGGCTGAATATTGTTTAATTCCACTTCCTTCTCTTTTGACAGTTTTGGTTCATATTTGTTCATGTTATTCACTTTTTCCGTTAAAGGATAGTTTGTAAATATAAACATTCAGATACAAAACTGTCAACGTGAAACCCCACATTTGGTCCATTTGCTTATTTCCAGTTTCGAATTTGTGCGTACCATCGAAAGAATGAAAAACTGCTTTTTGATTTGTACGTGAATAATGAAATAATGAGTCTTTTTTTCGTTCTCATTTGAAGATGAAAAGAACGAACGATGCACAGATTCTGGAGGGTTCAAGTTCAAACTGTATGAACTATTAGGGTCCAAATACACAAATAAATGAACCACAGAGTAAGAAAAGTGGAGTTAGATAAATGTTTCTATCCTTTTATAGGTTTGTGTTCAACCTCAGCTGGTGTTTTATTTCATTTCTTCACCGTGTTGTTCCTGAACGCACCTTATCCACGTCCCCTTCAGGGACAAATATTCACGTCCCGCTGCTTCAACTCGGCCCAGACTTAAGGTTATTGTTGTTTTATTTGACTTTTTATTGCTTTTTTATGCATTTGGTGCCGTCTGTTTTATCGCTTTCATTCCCATTTGTATTTATTTATGTCGACGTCTCGGTCTTCAGCGGATGGAGGTGGTTGAAAACACTACGAGGCTTTAGATCATCCATAATCTGACAGACATTTACATCAGCGTCAGCGGCTCCTCTGGGTTTTTGGTTTTGTTACATATGGAGGATGTTTGAAGGATGAAAATGCATAAAACTCTGAGGCGGTGGAGAAACAAACCCATTATTATAAACCTAGTATTAATATGAATATGAACATGGATGACCTTTACCCTGGAAACCTCTGAGGAACCTACGTTAGAAGGAAACCGGTGACGCCGAGTCACTAATAATAAAAAAAAAAAAAACTGAATTCAAAGGAACAGTTGGGTTTAATTTGAACCATTGACCGCCATCACATTCCCTTTGGTTTCAGATCGATCAAACGGTTCCTGTTCGATAAATGTCTATAAACTGAAGTCAGTCAGTCTTTAGTTTGTATAAATGTGAATCTGTTAAACATTAAATGTGTTTGAACGATTCAGTGCATTTATAAAAAAGGATTCAGTGACGGAAGTAGAACAGACCAGTGTCTTCACAGGGACAACCCTTCCTTCCTTCCTTCTTTCCTTCCACCCTTCTTACCTACTCACCCTTCTTCCATCCTTCTTTCTTTCCTTCCTTCTTTCCTTCCTCTTCAGTCTTTTGCCGCGGTGCTTCAGCTTTCTCTCCGTCAGATTTTCATAATTGTCATGTATTTATAAGTCGTTGCTGCAGTGGTTGTTAATCGATTATCATTGATTAGAGCTTGACTGATCAGGATCTACCTCAGTTTGTCACATGATCCACCTTTTAGATCGACCGTACAGGTTATGGCTCCTTCAGTGGGTGAACGGTGTCGCCCTGGTGTTCTACTGAACGTCTGAGGAACTCTTTCTTTTGTTCCTGCTGTTGTGAGTTTTTATAATGAGTATTTTACGTGAAGCTGCTGTTGGGCTGATGTTCCAAAGGTCTGTAGCAGAGTCCGTAATGAGGGTGTATTTCTGTACGGTGTGATGAGCAGGATGAGTTCATGGCATTTTAATTTCCCCATTTGGGGATTAATAAAGTGATCTATCTATTTCACTCAAAAATAAAGTACAAATGTGTTATTATTCTGAGTAAATGCCCTGTTTATCAGTGGAGTTCCAGTATTTCATTAACATTAGGCTGTTTTATAGAGATACTTTAACGTCTGTCTGCATTAAAGGGTTTTTGCCCATGATAATTCAGTTTGTGAAATGTGTATATCCGTGATAATAATAATAATGAATGACCTTAAATAAATGATATGAGCCTGATTTAAATAAAATATTTGTGATTCATTTTAAAACCGAAGGATTCATGAAACACTGCAGCTGAATGAACATGTGGGCGATGGTTTATTTCAAGTAGATATTGTCAATATTTGAATAATTTCAAACCAAACTGATGATTTTTCTAGTCGAATACAATAACACAAAGCGTCAGACACACACTAAACCTAAAAGAAAACAGGGAAACTAGTTCTAACATGAGCACATTTTGTAAGAGTTGATAAAGTTCAGAATGCATTTATCCCAAAAATCCTGACAAGCGTTGATAATGATCTGACTTTCTGCGTCTTACTTTCAGTGTTTTGTTTTTGCTGATATTTATCCCCCTTCGCAGCATCATCTTCAGTATAAATATAAAAATAACTCCTGTTTTCTCCTCTTTCAGTTCATCACTTTATCATTGAAAAAACACAGATTCAAAACATACAATCATGGAAAAAAATGCCTTCTCCCACCGCTTGTTTTCTTCAGTTTGTTCATTTTAATGCCTGGTTCAACTAAAGCTCCATTAGTTTGAACAAATAGAATGAGACCAACACAAACAACTCATAGTAGTTGAATTTCAGAGCTGATATCTATCCATTCAACATGTTTTCTGGATAAAAACCCAAATCACTTCAGTTCTTCCATCAATATCTATGACAATATCAATATCTTTACTATCATTATCAAACATGAATAAACGTCCACAAACCTGACACTTTTGTCTTCAGTCTGACATGAAGACACCAACCGTCGCCTTTACGTCTGTAAGAAGAGCTGAAAACAGGATTCAGTTCAGTTCAAACCTGAAACGAATTCACTTGAAACAGGATCAACGCCTCCAGCAACAAAACAGCCTCCATCTGCCACCCAGAGCCCTGGAGTCCGACCATCGAAACCTGGTCTGGCCAAGTCCGTCTGGTTCAGGACCCACATTCAGCCCAGTATGGTGGACTGGGTCAGACCAGCAAAACCATTACAGCACAGTATGGTGGACTGGGTCAGACCAGCAAAACCATTACAGCCCAGTATGGTGGACTGGGTCAGACCAGCAAAACCATTACAGCCCAGTATGGTGGACTGGGTCAGACCAGCAAAACCATTACAATCACCTCAAAATTATGACAACTGTTACTGTGTTTTAGTTCAATAAAAAACATTAAATAATAATCAAATTCCATTTGTTTTTTTGTTTTTTTACTTGTTTCCTTAAATATATGAAGTTTCTGGTTTAAAACGGTCATTTATTTTGGACTTTTGTTCACCTTCATCTTTTGTTTCTACGTGTTTGAACTCAAGGTTACCTTCCTTCCTTCCTTCCTTTACAGTTTGCATACTTTCCTATCTTCTTTTCTTCTTATATACCTACCTTCCTATATGCACTCCTTCCTTCCTATATACACACATGCCTGCCTAGTGTTAAAGGATAGTTTGTGAATGTAAATATTTTCATGTTGTAATGTTTTGTTTTTTCACATTAAACCCAGAAGAATAGTTGTCATTATTTATAGGCTATTGTTATTATTTAACTTTAGATTTTGTTGTTCTGTATCTGGAACCTGAACTAAAACCACTTTGACATCACTGATCGTTTCATATATATATATATATATATATATATATATACATATATATATATACAGTGTAATTTTTGGACTGCAGGGCCGGACTGGACCCTTTTGGGGCCCACGGGCCTCATGTTTGACCCCTCTGGTGTAAACACACATAAATGTGAGCAGTTAAAGACGTTCGCTCATAAAGATGGATGAAATCTGCTGAAACACGTCACACATGAACAAACACATCCTGATTCTATTAAAGTAACCGTGTTCCACAGGTTAATGGAGACAAATGGACTCGTCTGAGTTTCATGTTTTTGTTCCGTTAATGATCCGACTGTTCGCACATCAGAGCTGGAGCTGCAGTGGCTGATGGGTAATGGTGTGTATGTTTACGGTGTGTGTGTGTGTTGGATGTGATTTACAGCTGATTCACCAGTAAAATCCATAAATAACAGTGGATGGAGACGCTTGTTTTTATGTTCAGTTACTGAACAAACAAATGAAAAACAAAGTCACCTTTTCTTCAGTTTTTTCTGTTTTGATATAATAACCTTTGAATTTAAAGAAAACATGAGCTTTTGAGCAAAATATGCTGTTGATTATAAAAACAAACTTCTATGACCTTATTTTGTTCATTTGTGTTCATTTTATTTATCTTATGTTTTTGTTTATTTTTTTGGCTCATCTTGTTTATTTTTCTACATCTATACATTCAGTTTTTGGCTTATTTGGTTGATATTAGTCACTATTTTGTTGTTTTCTTGTTCATTGTTGCTCATTTTGGTGATTTTTTTTCCCATTTTGTTATTTTATTCTTTACTTCATTTTAGTCTATTTTTTTGGCTTATTTTGGTGTTTTGTGCAGTAACTGCGATTATAGGAGCATCGGGGGGGATTATGTACAGACCAACGAAGCTGCTTTGTGTTTGACAGAGCGCTCACTCAGCTTCAGACTCCATGACTGATCTGATATTTAAGAGGAAATGTAAATTTTTAAGCAGTAAAAGTGCCGAGGCGAGTAATAAAAGATGACTTTGGATGTTTCTGTTGTTTGGTTCTCAATAATTTCTGAGTTGTAACATTTCCCAGGCGGTAGTTCAGTTAAAAAAAAAAAAGTGAGAGTATATAAATAATTTGAGTTAGTCTTGTCGAGTCTTTCTGCTTTTTTGTGAACATGAGAAGAAAAGCTGCGAAACGGAAACAAACACAAAAAGTGTCTGATTTCCCAATTAAGAAGCTCATTAAAACTAAAGCGATGTCTGATATGTAAAGCCACAAAACCAAGTGAAATATCATGCAAGAAATGTGCAATTAGTGAAATAGAAGAGAAACAAACGAACTTCTCTACTGGTTTTAACCTACAAATGCCAAGATCTACTGAAGTTTTCTCTGTTTTTAACCTTTCTCAGTGATTTATCACCATTTATTTTAAAATTGTCCTCTGTATTTGGCTTTTTTTCAGTGTAAATCCTGTGTTTTCCTATATTTAAGTCACTGATCATGCAGATGTTTATCAAAGCTCAGAGTAAATTCAAAGGTTATGAAATTGAAAACAGAGGATACTGAAGAAAAGTGACGTTTTTTGCCAAATGTATCATTAACTGACCATAAAAACAAGCATCTACAACCTTATTTTATCATTTTTTTGTGTTCATTTAGTTCATTTTTATTCATCTTATTGTTTTTGTTCTCTTTGTTACTTTTTTTTAATCTTTTATACATTTTGTTGCCTGATTCATTATTTTTCTTCGGTTTGTGGCTTATTTTATACATATCACTTGTTATTTTGTTTATTTTTGGTTTGCTTATTCATCATGTTATGTATTATTTGGTAAACGTCTTTTTTTTATAAATTTTTGTTCATTTTATTTAAGTGTGTCTATTATCATTTATCAAACAACATGGCTTTACTGGTGAATAAAAGCTTACGTTTATTTATTCATTTATTTATCTTCAATTTAGTTCAGTTTGTGGCTTGTTAATTTATTATTCATTTTTGTTCATTTTATTCATTACTTTGGCTGTTTTTGTTCATTTTACTGCTCATTTTATTCTTTTATTGCTTTGAGTAAATCTTTTGCTTATTCTTTTCCCACATTATTTATTATTTTCTCATTTTTTTATTCGTTTTATTCACTGTCATTGATCCAACTCCATGGGTTTTACTGGTGAACCAATGTTGTAGAAGATGATGGTGTTTCCATGGTAACTATGGAGCCTCTGAACGTCCAAATAGGTCATATCTGATGACCATGAAAAGATGAAGAGCTGTATTTTTTACCAATTATTGACATGTATTGATCGGATTAGTGGGTCCACGGGTATTAAACAGTTTAGATCAGTAGATGGTTTGTTGGATGGTGGGTGTTTGGGTCTTTAAGGGTTAATGTGGAGCGTTTGGGGTTACACTGCAGCTCTCCGTCTGCATGTCGGCGGCAGTAAACTGCAGTACAGCTGAACAAACAGCATTTCAAACACACGGCGGACCGAGGCTTGATGGGTAAACGGCGCCGTGCTGCCGTTTTTCACACCTCTGCGTTCGGTTTCTGCTCTGGACTTCAAAGTGAAATACGGCAAAGCCATCAGAGCAGAAGAGTGTCCATTTCACAGCACATTCACCGAGGAAAAGGGGCTTCGGAGTGACACATTTCTGATTGTAAAAGCCTTCAGTCGCCTGCAGACACGAGCAGATTAACCCTCAAAAACTGAACCAACCACCGTCGACCAAAACCATCTACTGTTGGAACTGTTTAATACCTGCTGACCCACTAATTCTATCAATCCATGGTAATAATTGGTGTAAATACAGTTCTTCATCTTTTCATGGTCATCAAATATGACCCATTTGGACGTTCAGAGGCTCCGTAGTTACCGTGGAAACACTGTCATCTTCTACAGCATTGATTCACCAGTAAAACCCATGGAGTTGGATCAATTGATTAAAAAAAAAACTTGGAAAATATATGTGAAAAATGTACTCAAGTCAGAAAAGAATAAAATAATTTCATTTAATTGTATATTTCTTTCACATTATTTGGTATTTTCTATGTTTTGTTTTAAGTTTTGTTCATTTTATCTACTGAAAAAAGAACTTTATCTAATGAAAAAATAAGCACAAAATTGACCAAAATTACAAAAATTTACAAAAAAACACACTAAACAATACCTAAAATCAACAAAATGAGCCAAAAACTTAACTAAATTCAATAAAAGATGTAGAAAAATAAGCAAAATAAGTAACGATTAGGAAAAACCGATAAAGTAACTTAATAAAAGAAGTAAAATGAACAAAATAAGGTTGTAGAAGTTTGTTTTATGTTCAGTTAATGAGAGATTTTGTCACTTTTTCTTCAGTTTTATCTGTTTTGATAAAAATAACCTTTGAGCTTCGGTGAACATCTATATGATCAGAGAATTAAATGTAGGTAAATGTGATTTTTATTGAATCTAAAATGCAGAAGCGCATATTGTTATAAATGGTGATAAATCATAAGTTTAAATGTAGATAAGTTCATCTGGATGTTGGCAGTAAATGTCAGCTCATGCCACTGCTCTTCCTTTATCATTTCAACTCTTAATAATCTGTTCTCGTCTCAGAGCAGATGAGCAGGTTCTTCCATGAGGATGTGGCGTCCAGTGGGGAGTGGGTGTGTCTGGTGGGCAGTGGGCGTGTCCAGGGTCATGACCTCAACAGTTCACACCAGACTCTTATGTTTTCAAAGCCCAAACATTTCTCAGTGGACCTCCACTCTGTTACGGATACCGATATAGTTCCTGTTGAGCAGTCAAATATGGAGTGTCATGACCTTTGACCTGGAGTGACCTTGAAGGGTCAAAGTCAAGGTTATCAATGTCTACATTTCAACAGTCTTCTTCTCTGAAACTACTCATCGGTGTCATTTAAAATTTTAATTGTATCCTCTTTGGGACAGTATTTACAAAGTTTATTCACAGTTTTGAGGGTTTTTGGTTATTTTTTACAATTTTTGTCAATTTTTTATAGATATTTAATATAGTCCTTTCCTTCTAATGGTCCATATGTTGATGGTTTATAACATGTCAATGGTTACAGGTATCAGTAGAATTCCTGTTGATTCCACTGACCCTCAGATTGTGTCAATATAAAAATTTACCTAATGGGAAAATGAGAAGTTCGTCCAAACTCTTGTTTTTTGATTAAAAGTTTTTGTGCTGGCAAGAGGTGGTTTTTCAGATGTAGTCCAATTGGTATATCATGCAAAACTGTAATGGAAAGACCTTTTTTACAAGTAGAGTCATGTGAATTAAAAAAACAACAAAAAAAACGACATTGATGGACGTTAAAACAAGAGAAGAAGGGAGGGATAATATAATAATAATAATAATAATGAATATATCTGTAAATCAACACAATATTTACGTTTTTCGTCATGTCGATGGAATGACTTCTTGTGTTATCGTGTGAAAATAAACAAATCATCGTATTTGTGATTTAACGGAAAAACTGACATTTCACACACGTTTTTTTCCACATTTGGTAAATATCGGTAAAGTTTTGCGCAGATGTCAGATGGAAAAGCCACTACTACCATCCAGGGGCATTGGTTGTATTTTTACATCCTGGCGTTGTATTTTCGGTGTAAAACGCCTCTGTTCGTTGATCCCAGGGTCAAAGGTCGCGCCTCGGGTCGTTTTTCCGTTCGTCTCTGGACGGGGTTTTTCGAGGCTGCCTTCGTGTCCCGTTCGGTCCAGATTCAGACTCTCATATGAACCTGATCTTCCAGTCGGTTGAATCCTGATCTCCTGCTCTGTCCCAGTTCTCAGGGTGCTTCCCACAATGCATTTGGATAAAGATGAAAGACGCTGTGCTGCCTCCTCCTTCATCTCTGCTCTCCTTCTCTTCTCTGCAGATTCAAATCACAGGAGTTTTAATCCTGTTTGGACTCTTCTTCTGTCTGGATTTGGGCTTTTATCGCCTCTGATTGGCTGATCGGGCCGGGGACGCTGCTTCTGATTGGACGATCCTGAGCTGGAGGTAAATAATTGGTTTCATTTGTTGTTTCTTTGTGTGTTTGTGTTTAATTGAACATTCCTGAGGTTAATCTTGTCTTGGAGCTTCACGCGATACAAGATAAAACCACAAAAGCTGAGAATTAACAGATTAAAAACCCAATAATTGAAAAGAATCCTCACCTCTGCTTCATATTCCACAGATTTTTAGCTCCTATTTCTGATAAATTCCCGTTGACAGTGTAATAAACTGCAGCGCCGACCTGTTTTTTGTGTTTGGACTAATCTGAGCGTCAGCACAGGAAATACATTATTTATACTTTAATACACGTCCTGCCAGAAGAGAAGTAAACTCCCAAATAAAAAGCACATCATTCAGACTCTTTCCTCTCGCACTGATGCATTTCTGCTGAACTGAAGCAAAAATATAGTAATTTACAAAAACCCACTCAGAGACGCTGAATTCAGTCCAGGACGTCCTTTATTTACTGGAAAATGAAAACCGACGTCTTCATATTTTGGTGTGAGTGTGTGAATGTTGTTCACAAAAGGGAAACTGTTCTGCAAGTTGTTTTTGGAACCTCGTAATGAGGAGAAAGTTGAGAAAAGTTCATGACTTGTTTGGTGTAAAGGCCTTTTGGAGCTGTTTTTCACCTCAAATAATTGCATTTTTCGGGAATAAATGCAGTTGAAAACTCGTATGAATAAAAAAAAATTATGCTGATTTATGGATCATGGGCCTGGATGTGGGAAAAGTTCTGCAGAATTTTGACATTTATGTTGGATAGATGTGGGAAATATGGACAGAGAAGTGAACCTGTTCAACCCTGCTGCGTTTGTTTCCAGTCAGAATCTGATAGTTCGACAGATCAGCTTCATAATGTGACCATTTTTCTTCTTCTTTGTCTCATTCAGTGAGTTTTATCAGTAGAGAAATAATACAGCCATGGCTCAGGAGGTCGAGCAGGTCGCCCTTTAACCCAAGGGTTGACGGTTCGAATCCCGTCGAGAGTGAATGAAGAAGGGATCAATAATGTAAAGCCCTTTGGGTGCCTTGAACTGAGCTATAGAAATCTAATCCATTATTATTAGTAATAACAGCACTAAGAGGACTGTTGGATCTGCGTAGCATTAGCATAGCACTGTTAGCTTAGCACGGTTAGCTTAGCACGGTTAGCTTAGCGCTGCTGAGTTCCTCTCATTGGTCTGTTTTGACAACTGACAAAAGGCACAACTGCTTCTTTTCCTTTTTCTGCTTCTTCATCTGCTTCTTTTCCTT
>JAPTYQ010000003.1:644768-658774 GCA_029814465.1 Ostorhinchus cyanosoma
TCAGAGGCTCCGTAGTTACCGTGGAAACACCGTCATCTTCTACAACATTGATTCACCAGTAAAACCCATGAAGTTGGGTCAGTGACAGTGGATGGACACACTGGGTTTATGTTCAGTTAATGATATTTTAGCTGAAAATATCACTTTTTCTTCAGTTTTCTCTGTTTCTGATATAATAACCTCTAAATTTACCCTGATCTTTTATGAAAATACCAGATTTTCTTTAAAAAAAAAACAAAAAACCCCCCACACACAAAATACGGAGGTTATATAATTAAAAATAATAATATAACTTGCCTTAATCACATTTAAAGTCATATTTTATGAAAGTTTAATTTCTCACACATGACAAAAATGTCTGTTGGATTATGTGTCAAATAAAACTAAACTATGCTTTGAGCTGTAGGTAAAACGTTGTCCTGACATTTGACATTCATGTCTTCATGGAGTGGAGTTAACGCTTTAAGTCTGAGATTATAACAGACGAAAATGGAAAACATAAGCTAAAATGTATCTGATGAAGAAGGTATCATGTTTTTTTATGTTTTGCAGTAACTGGTTGCAGATCTTTTCCCGTCTTGACCCGTGTGTCAGACGTCATGAGACATGATACATCTTCCAGCCGGCGGAAAGGCACCACCCCCAAACGCCGCCCGCCACAGCCGCCGCCGCCGCCCAGACCCGCAGGTTCAGGGTCAGGTCGGTCCCCGAGACGGAGCGGAGCGTCAGGTGAGGATGAGGACGACCGTTCAGGACTCCAGCAGATATTCTTCAGTCTAGATTCATGTTATTATTATTATTATTTGAATAATTTCTTCCTGAATAAAAGATAAAACAAGTAAAATCAACTCTTCGTTTCCTACACCTTACCTTACCATCCTAAAATCTAAACACATTTCAATGAGTCCGTTCACATCGACATACTAATCAGATCATTGTAATGATGCATTTACATGCACTTCAGAAATACGATTACCCATAAACCCTGGTTTCGATGTTTCAGTTCAGTATTGGATTTATTTCAGAGTTCATGCGTTCGTAGTGACGTAGAATCAAACGTCCTGTTACTGTCTTCAACTCTGCGTAGCTTCCATTTTCTATGAGTTCTAATAGCTTTTCCACATGTGCAGATGTAAAAGAATGAAATAAATCAGATTAATCTGTATACATGCAAAATCCAGGTGTGTTAATCTGATGTATCATCATCAGATTATACTGTTTACATGATCAATAATAATCTGAAAACTCCACACATCAGAAAATGATCAGCGTTTTAGTGTGAATGTAAACAGGCTCAACGACTCTGGAGACGAAAGGATGTGAAAGTGCTTTCATGCATTCGTACCTGAGTACTCGGTACATTCAGGACATAAACAGCTGCTTGATAGTGAATAAACCACCGCGTTCTTGGTCACTCTGGTTTTCACTGACACTTGTATATTTTATTTCTGTATGTGTTGTAGGTTAACATAGTATTTAAATGCAGTTAGTTTTCAGTCTGTTTGAAGGTTTGTCTCTAATGTGTGGTTTTGGGTTTTTTTGTTTTGTTGTTTTTCAGGACGTTCTCCTGGTTCTCCCAGGAAGAGGAGGTTTCGTCCTGGAACGAGGGCCTTGATGGAAATCCGTAAATACCAGAAGAGCACGAACCTCCTGCTCAGGAAAGCCCCGTTCTCTCGCCTGGTGAGTCAGACAGTAAACGCTGACGATCACGTGTTTTGACATTAGGGCTGAAACTAATGACTCAGAGCTGGACTGTTCACATAAGAAACTGCAAAAAAACCCCAAAGAAACATGGCTCTCATTTATGTCTGTGTACGTTCTCATTTCCTCAGGTCATTTATTCAGTTGGCTTGAATCTTCCAGTTCGTACAAAATGTGGAGTTCGCAGACATTCGTGGAGGTAGCATGTTTACGATGTCCAGATTTCGTACAAACTCGTTGTTTGTAAGAATCTTCGTGCCCTCGGCGTTAGCGCTCTTTCCTTGAAAATGACAACATCTGGTCTCAGAAAATGAAAAAAACTGGTGGTTTTGGTCCATTTTCCATTTCTGTCTGGCAGTAACTGTTATTACAAAGAGAAAAGGAAAATCAATCCATTTTTAAAATTTGGTTTATCTGCTTTGACACAGAAAAAGAAAAACGCCTTCAAATTCAATTATAAAGTGAAAGTCAAATGAAGCACTAGTTTTTCTTTTGTTTCTGAAAAGAAAATCCAGTTACCAACAGACACATGAACGGCTGCGGTCAAACATGTTTACCAAGGGATACATATGATGATGTCACTAATGACCCGCCCACAACTACATTAGACGTCAACTAATTATGCGGTCCATTAGTGGTTGCAGCCCTCGTGGACATCAGTGGTTTTGTCAAACTCCTCTAGTGACCGCTCACATGGAACGTCCTCACACTGTTAATCTGTTGTAAAGGTCAGAAATGCTGTTTGTTTCAGGTGCGTGAGGTGTGTCAGAATTTCTCCAGACATGCTCTCCGATGGCAGATGTACGCGATCCTGGCCCTTCAGGAGGTGAGCAGCATCAACCACACATCCACTAGAGAAGGGGGCGGGGCGTTGGGTCACATGATCACCAGTGTAGAACAGGGGCATCAAACGTCCAAAGTCCAAAATTACACAGAAAAACTTAAAGGTCATATTATTTTTCACAATTTGTAATAGGATAGAGTGTTGTTAATTTAAAATTTTGTAATGTTTTTTTTTTTCATTCTGACCCATTCACTAAAATGATCACATTGTAAATAGATTAGATGGCATTTGACCTAGAACCAAAAATAACAATGAATATTAACCAATGCTGGTGTGAATCATTGACATATGACAAGATGAAAAACGTGTTTGCTTGGTTTTTTTGCATCAAAAAAATATATTTTGTTTCCATTACAAACATGTTAGTGAGGTGGTTAAAAATATGACAATTACTGAATATTTGGTGTTTTGATTTTTGTCTGAAGATGATGAAATATGAAAACACGTCAAAGTAAAAAAACAAACTGTGTGAAAAATATTTGTGTATTTCTATGACACTGTGCAGACTATGGGTTTTGGTGGTTAGGGTCAGAACGTGACTTAAAGTGTGAACTTCTGACCGAGACGACTGGACTTGACTTAAACCAGTGTTTGTCAAAGTGTGGGGCGGGACCTTGGGGGGGGGGATTCCTTCACCTGGAATCAGGGGTTAAAGGGTTAAAACCCTTTTAACTGGCTCCCTCTTCTCGTTCTCAGGCGGCTGAATCGTTTCTCGTCATGTTATTCTCTGACGCTAACCTCTGCGCCATCCACGCCAAGAGGGTCACCCTGTTCCCCCGCGACGTGCAGCTCGCCCGAAGGATCCGCGGCGTCGAAAACCTGTGAAAAGCACCGACTGACCAGGACTTTTCAAACCCCAGTGTGTTTTATTCGCCGTGGGACAGTCGTCCTCACGTTTTTATATCTGCGTCCTGGAACGAAAAACAAAACTGACCAAACGCTCACGGGTTCAAGTCTGCGATGGATGAAATGTAAATGAGCCAGAACAAAGTCGAGTTTGGATCTTTAACCAGGATTAAAGCTTCAGCCCAAGGAGTTCCTTTATGTTTTTAATGTTTCCAAACCTTCAGCAGCAGTGAATTCATCCAGTGACAGTGAATGTGGGACTGGGGGGGGGGGGGTCTATGGAAGAGGTTTAGGGCCACTGGTAAAAATCTGAAAGAAAGTCAGAATTCACTCTTTTTTTTTTTCTCTGAATTGTGACTTTAATTTCAGAATAATAATTTTACAAATATATTTAAAACAGAATTCTGAGATTTAATTCAGAATTCTGACAATAATTCTAATAATGATAACATATATATATATATATTCAACCTTAATTGATTTTTTTTTCCAGTGGCCTTAATTGTCTTCCATAGGGTTCTGAACTGTAGAGAAACGGTAAAAACATCCGAGTGTCGTCGCTGCTGTGGGTGAAATGTTTCTACTTAAGAAAAGGATGTGAAAATCCCTTTGGTTCAGGTTCCACATTCAGACCAGTATGATCTAAAGTGGGTCAGAACCAGTCAAATAAGAACAGAACAGCCTGTAAATAATGACAAATACAACATTTCTCAGTTTTGGAGCGGAAAAATAATAAAGCACATGATGAAAATGTTTAAATCTACAACTTATCCTTTAATAAATGTGATTAACATGAACAACCTGGAATTTAAGAAAAATACGTGTAATTTTAATAGTTTCAGCCTCAGTTTATCATCATAACGTACAGATCAACTTATAAAATTACACTGAATTCTCTTGAGACATTTGAGTTCATAAAGAAAACTTTGTATTTGTCATTATTTCTAGATTATTCTGTTCTTATTTGACTGGTTCAGATCTACTTTAGATCATATTGGTCTGAAAGTGGAACCTGAACTAAATGAATTTAACGTCATCGATTGTTAAATAGATTTTTTCATTTCTCATCTTCACCCCGTGGGCCGGGTCGGACCCTTCTGTGGGCTGGTTTTGGTCCGTGGGCCGCATGTTTGACACCCTCTGACTTTAGGAGACAATAGGATTTATGTGTTGTTTCTTCTTTTACTGCTGGGGTTTTGCTAAAACTTTCATTTTAAAGCAGATTCATCGAACACGGGCAGGTTCGACTGGTCTCAGATTTCCTCTTTTTGTGGGAAACGTGGTGACCAGGCTCTGTGATGGGATTAGAACGGTTCTGTCCGTAGATGAATCCACTGCTGCTTTTACTGCTGAAACTAAACAACTGTTTTCTTTCAAAAGCAATGTCCTAAATTCACCTGTTTCCCATATCAGCCTCCTGTGAACTTTCCCTTTAATTCACATGAAATGAATGAATCTACACCTGGAGAAGCTGGAGGACCTTCAGTATTTTATGCAGAACAGACTCGATTTTCCTGCTGTTTGTGAATCAGTGTCGTGTTTTATTCCTCGTCTTGTATATTTTTGACCATTACTGTCCACAAGAGTTTCAGCTGATTTCATTCTGTTAATAAACTGTAAGACTTTTCTAATACCTATTTGTTTAATTACATCTAAATCTGTTCTGATCTCATTTCTTTCTGTGTTTTAACTCCGTGAACAGTGCTTGTGTTTTTGTTGGTTTTGTTTTTTTTTTACTTTAACAGGTGAAAGTGAAAATGCTGCTTTGGTCCAAACGTCATCGAGGGACGTCTTGGTTTCAGTCCCACACGTCCCTTAAACACCCTCTGTCTTTTTTTTAATTGGTCCCCTGACGCCGCCCCTCCACCCATCTGCTCGCCGGGTGTCCAATCAGATCCGTCCCTGCCTACCTGAGCCCGGAGCCACCTGGGCGGCTTGTTTACAGCTGTGCCACGAAGCGTCGCCGGGGGAACCGGGGAGGCAGGATGGACGGACGCCGCCCGGGAACGTCATTGGTCGAGGATGAGGTGGAGGCAGAGAGAGAGAGAGAGAGAGAGAGAGAGCAGCCCCAGAATCCACACCTGGACTCACCTGGAGGATCACAGCACAACATCAGCTTGGAGGGTCTGCAGGAGCGCGCTCAGTGGAACACCAGCAACACCAGTAAGACCTGATCACCTGTTCCTACTCCTTTATTCCTTCGCTTTAACCTTTCGATCATTAGACTCATATCAGTTCAGGTTCTTTGTTCAGACCAGTAGGATCTAAAGTAGATCAGAACCAGGAAAATAATTACAAAATATCCTGTAAATAATGACAACTCCACATTTTTCTCTTTGTTTTATATATAAAAAAAAGAATTAAAATTACCTGAAAATATTTACATTTACAAACTAGCCTTCAACAACAAAAATGTGAATAACCTGAAATGTTTAAAGAGAAATCAATGGAGTTTGAATCATATTCTGTCTGTTTTTAAATGTTTGGTGTATTTGTAGATCCACTGTGATCTTTACAGAAGAGGATTAGGACCAATGAGCAAAAACAACAAAAAGCTCCAATATTTTTTATTATTATTCTGAGAAAAAAGAAAGAATTCTGTCTTTTTTTCTCAGAATTCTGTCTTTTTTTCTCAGTTGACCAAAAGGTGAGTTAATGTTATCTTTGACACTTGTATACGTAAATTTGAAGAAAAAGCCACTGATATGTTTCCCTTCCTTTTGCTCATCTAACCAGGTTTCCTACGCAAGTGTGGAAAGTATGGAATTTGATTTGAGAAATTTCCAGGTCTGGAAAAGTCAGGAAAATGGAAACAAATGTATGTAAAAAATATTCCTGTTTCCAGACTGTTCCCATTGTTCGATTTTCTAAAACATAAAATTATGAATATCTAAAAAAAGATATGGATGGATCTGTTAGGTTAAAATTCTTGCTAATGCAGCTCAAATGTTTGTGTGAGCACATACAGTGGACTGCGTATCCCAGGAAACATTTGGGCAGATTGACAGGTGTCATTTCATGTCATTTATTTGGATCTCATCAGCTTTGGTCTCGTCTATCACTATTCTTCCTGGAGTCCGACCCAAACACAACAGTACACGCATTACAAAACCACCCAAACCAAACCCACACAAACAACTAAAAACCATTCATCACAATTACAAAACAAAAACAACCTACATGTAATACAGAAGCTAGTTCCTTCCAAAAAAAAGTAGTTTTTAGGATAGTTTATAAATGGTCAGATATATTTCTCATTTATAGATCAATATAATATCAATCAATTAAACATTACTAGACACCGATTGACAAGTTGAATGCCCCGCCTTCTGCTCTTGTCCGCCTCCAACCCGTTTTAAGCCCCACCCACGTTGTCAAGTTTCACTGCTGCTTTGACAGACAGGTGATGTCACACCCTGTTGGTGAGCAGATATTCAACGGGCTGGTGTGACCGTTGGCAGAACTCTGAGTGGGTCGATGGAAATTCTCTGACGCCTGGCTCATAATTCCAAACATAAAAACTGTCATGAAACATGAAATAAGGGTCTGGAATTTAGAAATTTTAAATATGGAGGAACCCTGTCTAGTAGTGAAGTGGTTTCCTCCGGAAACTCTCGGATGCTTAACTTATCCCCTGAATCGATGGTTGTCAGCCTGTCGAACTCCTGCAGGTCAGAAAGCAAAAGTGACTTTGTCCCTGAGGAGGAGAATATTTTTTCCACAATTCTTAGAAAAGTCTGAATTTTTACATTTTTCTCATAATAATAACAAAAATGTTCGTCTCTAAATGTTCAGCCCTGCGATGAACTGGAGACGTGTCCAGGGTGAACCCCGCCTTCGCCCATAAGTAGCTGGGATAGGCTCCGCCCCCACAACCCTAGTGAGGATAAAGTGGGTTCAAAAAATGAATGAATGAATAATGATAAAAAAAAATATCTTGGACCTTAATTATTTTTCCAGTGGCCCTAATCTTTATCCATAGATCTGTGAGTTATAATGTAGAAATGAACTGAAACCTGAGGCTGGCACATACACCGTCCATTGAAAACCTCAGATAACCAGTACTTTGAACATTAATGTGATTGAAGTCTGAGTTTGAAGGCGTTTAATCTGAGGGTCATTTAGAATAAATACAGAATAAATAACTCAGTGATATTAACATGAAAGCAGACGAAATCTAACGTAAAGGTCTAATTAGAGCAGGCCGTGTGTTTCTGATCCACTTTAACTCAAACCAAAGGAGAAGATGATGCAGAAACACATGGGGTCAAAGGTCACGGGGTCAGACATCTTCAGAAAGGCTTCAGTGAGTCTATTTTCATCCTGTTTAACGAGGCTGTGATTCGAGTGGACGGATGATTATTACCTCTGCATCCTCAGGACAATCATGACATTAGCAGACGACCGCGCGCTGGAGGACCTGTTGTACGGAGGTGACCTTGACGACCAGGTCGAGGGGGCGGAGCCTGTGTGCGCCACTGCCACCGGGGTCCAGGAGAACTCCACCACGGACAATGTGAGGGATGAAGATGGACGTTATTAAAGATTATGATCAATAATATCATCATTATTATTATTATCAACATTATTATTGTTATTATTACTATTGTTAAACTACATGATTGAAGATGGCGACAGGACAGACTTAATGTTTAATCAGAGAAACGTTGACTTTAAAATATGACACTTTATTATCAAATGATTCAACCTGAAGGAGTTTATACGAAACACCAGTCATGAGTTTATACTTCAGCAGAGTACACAAACACAAATAGAACACAAACAGTACACAAATAGTACACAAACAGTACACAAATAGAACACAAACACAAATAGAACACAAACACAAATAGAACACAAACAGTACACAAATAGAACACAAACAGTACACAAATAGAACACAAACAGTACACAAATAGAACACAAATAGAACACAAACAGTACACAAATAGAACACAAACAGTACACAAATAGAACACAAACACAAATAGAACACAAACACAAATAGTACACAAACAGTACACAAATAGAACACAAACAGTACACAAATAGAACACAAATAGAACACAAACAGTACACAAATAGAACACAAACAGTACACAAATAGAACACAAACAGTACACAAATAGTACACAAACAGTACACAAACAGTACACAATGGATACAGAGGAATTGATAAAATACTGATACTATTACTAATAGTAATATTACTAATACTACTACTATTACCACTATTAAAACTTCTACTACTACTACTACCACAAACACTATTACTATGACTACTACTCCTACTCTTTCTACTAACACTGCTGCTATTGCTATGAATGAATGAATGAATGAAGCTTTATTGTCCTTTATTGGCATGTCACAAAAACATAAACCACTACAAGTATTAGTTCTGCTACTACCACTAATAATACTACTACTACGAATACTACTACTATAACTACTACTATTTCTACTAATACTACTGCTCGTACTACAACTACTATTACCACTAGTACTCCAAGTATTCCTTCTACTACTGGTAATACTAGTACTAATTCTACTTCTAATACTTCTGCTCCATTCAAAGGCATTAAAAACCAAACTTGTGTACATATATTTGTACATATATATATATATATATATTTATATGTGTACATATATTTATCTTCAGTTTCTGATCTTTGTAAAATACTAGCATTGTGCAACAGAACTCCACCACTGACGTTCCTGTCGCTCTCTTTCCAGACTCTGACGGCGGTGTCCATCCAGGAGCCAATCATCTGCGGCGGTTGTGGCGAGCAGGTGTGCGAGCGCTTCTTCCTATTGGCCGCCGGCAGGGTGTGGCACAACATGTGCCTCCGCTGCAGCCAATGCCAGTGTGAGCTGCAGACACACCCCTCCCTGTTCTGGAGAGACGGAAACATCTACTGCCTCCTGGACTACTGCAGGTGAGACCGGGCGCCCGTCGCCATGGTTACAGACACACTGCCGGTTCCCACGCTCCTGGATTTGAATGTTTGACATCATCATAGGTTTGTGTGATTTTGACTGATTTACAGACGGAAAGCAGTGAAAACAGTTTAATAAGACTGGTGTAAGTGTAAAGTGTAAAAGTCATGGAACTTGACCCAGTTTGAGCCACTGTTAAATAAAAATGTTTTACGGAAAAGTCTGTAAAATTACATCTGACACTAATGAACCGAGGAAAAAGTGCATTTGTACATTAAACGGATGAATTTAGGTTCGTCTCTGTCCTCTCGTTCTTTCGTCACGTCTCTGTCCTCTCGTCCTTTCCCTCCTCAGGTTGTTCGGAGGCGGTCAGTGCACCCGCTGCCTTCAGCCAATCCCAGCGTCCGCTCTGGTCATGCGGTCTGGTGAGCTGACCTTCCACCCCCACTGCTTCTCCTGCCAGGTCAGTTTATGTTTTTTAAACTTTTACATTTTTTTTTAATTTTTTGTTCCATAACATTTCAAGAATTCTATATCTTTTCCTTTAATTCTTTCTTTCTTAAATGTCTATTTGTTTTTTGTTTTCTCTACTGTCGGACCAATAAAGTTTTTACTATATTAAACACAGACATGTAGACTCGTCTCCTCAAACACATCCAGTGGTTTTTCTTTCTTTATGGTCGAACAGTGGATCTGAAAAAGCACCAGTTTCCTCCTGTTCACTGGAACGTTTACATCCTGATATTTTTCACTGGTTCCATGTATCAAACCTACACCAGGGCCATCTGAACACATGGGCCAATGGGACACTTACTCGTGTGCTCCTCACCCCTATGCTAATCTGTGTCAATTAACCCTTTAAAGCCCCTTGTATCATATATGATACAAACTCATCAAAGGCATATAGTTACTTCACTGATTGTTAATTCAAGTTAAGTTGATTTGAATTTTCAGTTCCCACTAGGGGGGCTTTGACTTTTCAGAATCCCCAGAATTCTTGGGGCGGAGCTGTGTGCTGACAAATGCTGATTGGTGGACCACTCTGTCAGCGTCCGCTCACCCTTTATGTTTAATCCAGTGGCATCTGCAGACTTGTTTATTCCATCTCTACAACATTCGCTTCATTTTTGTTTGGCTTCTTCGTGTCGCTGCTACAAATGCATCCTAAAAATCAGTCTGTTGATCTAAAACGCTGAAGAGAAAAGTTATTCAGTGGGACTTCCCATCAGTGACTGGAAAACACTGAGCCTCATTTGAATACATTCTCAGGAACTTTGAGGTGCAGTGGAAAGCTGGAAGATTCCCAGGAACTCTTTTACCCAGGTAAATAAGTTCCTGGGAATCTGGTGAAAAAGGGGCCTGTAGTTGGAAGTGCATCGAAAACATCCAAAGAGCTGAAGACACGTACCGCTGACCATCTGCTGTCATTAAGTCTGGAAAAGTTATTTTGGTTTGATACGGTTGAATTTACATGATTTTGGTTTAACTGGAGCCAATACACTTGAACCTGAGCTTAATAAAACCAAGGTCAAGTACACTGAGCTCATCTGAACCAACGCCGGCGGCACAGTGGCGTGGATCCAGTCCAACACTCGACGGTAAAAGAATACAAATATACTAAAGCTGGTTCAAAACCCTGATGTGCTCAAACGTTTTTTACAGGAGTGCGATGTTGCGTTAATGCCCGGCAGCCTTTACTGCGTCCAGGGTCAGAACCTCTACTGTCAGTCACATTACCATGGCAACGGGAACATGCCCCTGTCCCATGATGCTCAGCCCCAACCCAATCTGAAGGAAGGTCAGTGTGTTTCCGAGTCCATCTGTAGAACAGAGACACTCAGTCAGGTGACAGAACCATCTTTTTATTCGGACCACAGTCCAGAACGAGGGGGAGGAGTCCGTCAGCAGCCCAGAGCCGCGATTGGACGAGGGTTCGGCGTGCGTGCGGGTTCGCAGGCGGACGAAGCGGATCAGGACGTGTTTCCGTAGCGAGCAGCTCAGAGCGCTGGAATCATACTTCGCCCAAAAACACAACCCCGACGGCAAAGACTGGACCTGCCTGGCACACAAGACCGGACTGCCCAAGAGGGTCCTGCAGGTGAGACGCACACCTGGGCCCCGCCCCCTCAGTAGGCTGGAGGCGGAGTCTCACTCTGTACGCCCGACGTTCATTCTCCCATCAGCTCTTCCATCCTTTAATGTTCATCATCATCATATTCTTCTCAGGCTTTATTTCGGTACTTGCTTTGTATGTTGTAGTATTTACTTCTTTTATTTCTGTGTCGTCTCATCAGCCCCTTTTCCAGGAAGTTTTACTTTACCGAAAACTTTGAAAAATGGCACATTTACACCAAAATTACACAGTAAAACCTTGCCTTCGACCTCAGACTTTCCCTGAAAAAAGTTCCTAGGGGGCGGGACTTTTCAGATTCCCAGAATTCTAGGGGGCGGGGCTGTGTGCAATTTAATATATATTGATCATTTCTTTCCTCCTACTTGAATTCTATTTGCACAGAGCAACTGTACCATACAATAATTTCCTCTGGAATTCATAAATGATTGTGACTCTATTATTTTGACATTTTGTATTTATCATCAGTTCCTTCTTTATTTCACAGACCTACTGTTGAAGCATCTTCACCTTTATATAAACTGATGTTTTCGGTTTTAGCTCCGACTCGCCTCTAAAAGCTGATCATTCTGTAAACCCTCCATTTTCTAAATGCTCTCATTATCTCGTCTTGTTCCCTCAGGTGTGGTTTCAAAATGCTCGGGCCAAACTGAGGCGCTCCCTCTCCACTGACGACTCCCAGGTCGGCTCCCCCTCCGCTGCGCCCAGTGCCGTAACCACGGTGACAGGCACCCCGCCGCTGGCCTGTTCCCCGGCCGACCAATCGCATCCGTTCCCCGCTAGCACCATCGACCATCTGCAGCTGTCGCTGCTCACCGCCCCGCTCAGCCCGCCGGCCGCCGCCCAGTCCCAGCAGCTCCACGACCCAGCCTTCTACCTGGACTACAACTCCCACAAGGCCCCGGGCTGCAGCCCTGCTCTGGACGACGTCTACGGAGACTTAGGAGAAGGAGCGGAGGTGAACCCCGACGGTTTGTTCAGACGAGTGTTTTAAAGCACGAAAAAAGTCCAAACACGAGAAAACGAGGATGTAGTTGAAACAAAGTAGACGGCGCGTAGACAACTGTTAAACATTTAGGAACTGTACCGACTCACCTGGGGCTGGGGCGGGCTGAAATCCACCCTTAACCTCTGTTCTTCTACCTGTTCCATAGACTCTGTTCTTACTCTAAATAAACTTTCAGATGTCATCACTTGGGTTCTCCGTGTTTCCTTAGACCGAAAACTGGACAAATCTGAAGAAAATGAAAAACCTCTAATAATATAAAGGCTCTAATGATCACTTTAAAAAGCTGCAGATTATTAGTTCTCAACTGATTAACTGGTCTTATTAATTTATTTAATCCATTTTAATTTTTTTTATTCAACCAGGAAAAAAGCTCATTGTGATTAAAACTCTTTGTGCAGTGCGTCCTGGCCCAGACAGCAGCAGAAGTTACACAAACTACAACTCACAGCCTCACTAAACTCATGACAAATCTAAAACCTTCCTACAGAGCCTCTCAACATCCAAATGGATCATATCTTAGAAGAGGAAGAACTGTATTTACACCAATTATTGATCAAATTAGTGGATCAGCAGGTATTAAACAGTTCCATCAGTAGATGGTTTTAGTCGACGGTGGATGTTTAAGGTCTTTATTAGTTAAATACGACCTGAGGGCGTTTTGATCCGATCTGACTCCTTGAAACATAATGACTTTGACCATTTTTGACCTTTGCTATTTCTGTCCTGAATGAATCTGAGCTTCATTCATTCTTTTGTTCGTTCATTGAGTCTGGGATCGAGCCGAACGCCCAGACGAGGCCTTTGTCGACCGGATAGCGACAATAAAATGCCGACGTCATTTGAGGTGAGGACTGATCGAGCGTCACTGTTCTCGCTGACATTCTTGGAGGTGCATCTCTGTCTTCCCGGCGATACGACCTTCACGATGACAACGCCATCCTCCGCCGTCCCCTTCTCCCTCCTCACAAACATCTTAATGAATCGCCTCCCAATCAAGCGCCGATAATTACCCGGGCCGGTGAGGCTCAAGTGGCCTCGGGTTTCTGGGCTGAAAGAATGAAGGCGGATAATGACCTGGACGGCAGCGTGCGTCACCGACACGCCGACCAATGGCCGAGGGCGGCGGAGGCGGCGGGTTTTAAAAAGACCACAGGGGTCGCTAAACTTCAGAGAAGATCCGGAAACTTCGACCACGACGCAAGGTAAGACACAGAACTGCCCCGGGTTAGTTTTAGATTGAATTATAAGCAGATTTTTTGTAGAAACACTGGTCATTTAAGGCAATTTATCAAGTTAAAAAGCACAAAAATAATCTAAAAGTGAATCATTCAGAGTTAAAGCAGCACAGTTTGTATGTGTATGTTTGTACAGTCGAGGAAAAACTGATCCTTCCGTCCAGAGTCAACCCTGGTTCTTCAGTCCAGTTCTAACTCCTGTGTGGATCATGTGACTAAAACAGACAGAAAACAGTGAATGAATCAAAGCCTGTTTTTATCAGAACAATGACAGAAGAACTGAAGGGATTTGGGTTTTTATCC
>JAPTYQ010000003.1:699744-712241 GCA_029814465.1 Ostorhinchus cyanosoma
CCTTTTGCCATTTCAAACTATCCCTGAAATTTTCATCAAAATCTGTCCATAACTTTTTGAGTTATGTTGCTAACTAATGAACGGACAAACAGACAAACCCAGGCAAAAACATAACCTCCTTGGCGGAGGTAAAAAAAAAAAAACACTTTTCAACATGAGAATAAAGTCGTAAAATATTGAGAATAAAGCCATAATATTATGAGAATAAAATCGTAGTTTAAAAAAATCCCTCATAATTTAACAAAAATAATATAGTTGTGTTGATTATTTTATATATTTTTGTAGACCCCCCCTCCCTCCCTCGATTTTTGTAATTATTTCTTTCATTCTTGTTTTTGTGAATTATATTATAATTTTTTTGACTAATTCTTTAATTTATTTTTGTTGATTGTGTTTATTTCTTTCATTTTTGATGATTTTATTAATTATTTTATTAAATTTGTTGATTCTTTCATTTCTGTTTCCTTTTCCTCAGGACTGTTTGTGTTTTCGTGTTGGACTGTGTGTGTTTGTGGGTTTTTAAGTTTAATGTGTGATTTTTTTTTTGTTGTTGTATATTTTTCTCAGATGTTTTGTTTCCATCTTTAAAGGAACCGAGGATCGCAGACGAAACATTTTTACTCATGACTTCCTGTTTTATGGCGCCACAGCAGGACAGTTTTAACTGAGACCGCTTTGATTAGTAAACGCCACGCTCACTGACGCTCAGGATGGCGAGCAGGAGGAAGTCGACCACGCCCTGCATGGTCCCACCGCAGGATGCCGCCGACTCGGACCAGGACATGGACGACGTGTCCGAGGCGGCGGCTGAGGCGGAGCCCAGTAACGGCGTGGCGGCGGCCTCGACAGAGGTCTGCTGTCCGCTGGAGGACTGGGGTGAGGACGCTGACGGCAAAGCGGCGTCTGACCACTACCTGGACTTAAACATGGCGGAGGGAGGATACGAGTGCAAATACTGCAGCTTCCAGACGACGGAGCTCAACCTGTTCACCATGCACGTGGACACAGAGCATCCCGACGTTGTCCTCAACACATCCTACGTCTGCATGGAGTGTGACTACCACACCAAAAGGTAACAACCCATCAACCCAGCAGCCAATCAGAGCCAAGCTCATCAGTCACATGACGCACACACGGTTATGTTACCAAACAGTACCAAAGTAGGACTGGTTTTAAAAAAAAGTACTGCATGTTTTTTTATGAAAGTTCTGTTGTTCCACGTTGCATTTGTACAAGTTATTTATTACAAAAGATGGAATCGCTGAGTTTGTCAAACCTGTTCGGTCCAGCTCCAGCATTGCTTGTGTTGAAGCTAATTAACTGAGCTCCATGTTTAATGCATGGATGAACATGTCTTAGTACTAGTGCTGCTGCGATTAGTTGACTGACTTGACATAATCAATCGTGAAAATTAGTCGACGGCAATTTTTTCATTTTACCATTAACCACTTATTTCTTTTTGAACTCCTCTCGTGGACTCCCTCTTGTCTCAAACACAGTAGGATCTAGGAATGGGATCTCCCTGCGACCACTGCCAGTCACAGGCCACGGGTACGGCCTTGGCTTCGTGCCACGGCACCTGGGCAATCCATGCTGGGATTAGCACCTGCAGCCGTACGGCTGTTCGTCAGAGAGAGCGACAAATAGAAACCCCCGTCTTATAGGCATCTTAAGGCCCCCCTCCTAATCTGCTGAAAATGGACACAACAAAATAAACACTTGATTTTCTTTTAAATTAGTTGTTTAGATTAGTCGAGTAATCGAGAAATTAGCCGAAAGATTAGTCATTAGAAAATTAGTCGTTAGTAGCAGCACTAGTAGATACTTCCACATGACACATGGTACGATTACAGAAATACAATTTTGAGGTAAAAATACTTAAAGCTGCGTATGACTTTCATCACCAGATTTTATCCCATCTGTCAAACCCCAGTCATAGCCGAAGTAGCGCGAATCTGAGCAGTGCAGCTGTTTCCGTGTTGCTGCTGCAGCTATACTGTGGCTGCGTGGAACTCTGTAGCTGCAGTAGATCATCTTGGAGATGAAGATGCTGGATGTGGAGGTCCTGGTCCTGGTTTGGTTATACGAGATCTGCGGTGGTGAGGTCGTGTGGATGAACTGCCAAATTCTCTTAAACGCCTTTAGAGACAGTTTGTGGTAGAGACATGAACATTCAGGTGACGGCCAACAGCTCTGGTGGACATGTCAGCCATGACCACTGCTCACTCCCTCAAAACTGAAACATCTGTGGCTTTGTGCTGTGATAAAACTGCACATTTTAGAGTGGCCTTTTAATGTGGCCAGCCTAAGGCCCACCTGTGCAATACTCCTCCTGTCTAACCAGCATCTGGATCTGCCACAGCTGTGAGGTGAATGGATTATCTGGGCAAAGGAGAAGTGCTCGCTAACACAGATTTATGAAACAGGCCTTTTGAGAACACAGAAAAAGTCTGAGATCTTTGAGTTCAGCTCATGAAATTCAGGAGCAAAAACAAAAGTGCTGTGTTTATATCTTTGTTGAGTGTATTTGTGGAATTTTTGGCTTCTCTAAAATATTTGGAGTTTTTTTTTTGCTTGTTTTTAGCGTCTCTTTAATATTTGGGGGATTTCTAGCTTGCGTTTACCTTCTCTTTGTAGATGTGATTACTGTCTCTAAAACTGATGAATGTTTTACTTTGATTTTAGTTTCTCATAACATTTGTGAATTTTTTTGTTTATTTTTAACTTTTGTAAAATTTTGGGAAGTTTATTTTGTGCTTGTTTTTAGTGTCTCTAAAATTTGGGGGACTTTTTAACCGTATTTTTATGACTGATGCAATAAACTAGGGATGTCATGAGAACTGATACTCATGATACCATTCGATAATATGATGAAAACTAGAAAAGCACTCGGAGAGCGCTCACCTCCGCCAAGGCAGACCCCCCCCCAACCACCACCAAAATTTAATCATTTGTTCCTTGTGCCATTTCCAACAAATCCTGAAAATTTCATCAAAATCCGTCCATAACTTTTTGAGTTATGTTGCACATAAACAGACAAACACTGGCAAAAACATAACCTCCTTGGCGGAGGTAAAAAACCCGCTGTTGATTCAAATTTTTTTAAGAAACAGAAAAACCAATGCCTGCGTAAGAATCTGTACCATTGATAGGCTGATGGGGGCAGTATGGTCCGACAGTGCACATGCAACAGCTTCAGCAACTGGTGAAAGAATGGAAACAGTTGCAGCTAAAGCTCCGCCTCTAATGAACCAAAAAGGAAGTATTTCAGGTATACGACCACAACGTGGTTATGGACATGCATGTGTGAACGCTGCCACCACAGAATTCAAATGGGGGGGTACCACAAATTTAGCAAACCACCTTCGACACCGGCACCCAGATCTGTTTAAAGCTTCACAGCTTAAGGTAGAGTAGATGAGGAAACGCACAGTACAATGGAATGTATGTAGAACCATCCCACCTAATCCCACTGAGCCAATCAGGTGTGTGAATTCAAAGCAGGAAACAGTGATGACAGAGTTAGAGGCAACAGCAATATTAATTTATATTCAAATACTTAAAATGCTCTGGGTAATGACCGATAGAATGAGGTCATGAGTACAAGCAGACAAAAGGAGTTTCCTTCACAGGGTGGGCGGGCTCAGCCTTAGGGTATGATGAGTATGAGAGCTTAAGTAAAGTATTTCTGGTTTAAGTTTATGGGTTCTTATGATTATTTTTTATTTTTTTTTTACTGTGGCATTGACTTTGGTATCGAGAATCGTGTGATTTTAGTGGTATTCATTTCAACTACTGAATTTTTGATATGTGACATCCCTAGTTTTGACCCTAAAACACAAAAGAACACAAGCACAAACTGACAGCAGCTTTAATGAACTTGAAAAAGATGCAGATTCCCAGCAGCACCTTTAGCTGGGATTGGGGGTTAAAGGGTTAATATGTGAACCTTTACCTGGAATCAGAGCTCAGGGGTTAAAGGGTTAAAACCCAGTGCATTGGAAAAGTGATTGTTGTTTGTTCAGTTCTTTCTGGTCAAGCCTGTCTTTACCCATAGTTCTCTGCTTCCAGTTATGACACGCTGCTGGCGCACAACGCTCGCCTCCATCCGGGCGAAGACAACTTCACCCGGACGATGGTGAAGCGGAACAACGAGACCATCTTCCAGCAGACGGTCAACGACCTGACCTTTGACGGCAGCTTCGTCAAAGTGGAAGATGAGGAGGTAGACGACGTGACGCACAAAGGCATCGCCTTCAGCAAGACGCCCATCATGAAGATCAAGAGCCGCCACGAGCCCAAGAAGTTCACTCCCTCCCACAGAATGCTGGTCGATGATGTCATCAAAGTGGAAAGTGATGATGATGATGATGACGACAACGATGATGAGGATGATGACGATGATGATGTGGAGCCGCCCACGCTGTCGCCCGCCCCCATGATGCCCGCCGCCGCCGTCACGCCCCGCCTCATCCCTGTGTCCACGCCGCTGCACATGCAGGCCGTCCCACAGAGCATCGTGGTCAACAGCCCAAACGTGCTGCAGATTAAAGGTGGCTCGGGCGGCGGCGGCGGCGTGCTGCCTCCCGGGACACTGGCCCAGGTTCTGTCGGCGCTGCAGAACCAGAACAGCGGCCAGACCCAGACTCAGCTCCTCATTCCCATCAGCAGCATCCCCACATACAACAGCGCCATGGACAACAACGTCCTGCTGGTCAGCGCCTACAACAGGTAACAGATACCAGGGTCACATGACACACAGACGCCATGGTAACGGTGAGGGTCTAACTCAAGATGGAGGAGAAAGTCAGACGGAGAAATGAATAAACGGTTTAAGTGTCAGTCGACACCTGACATCAACTTAAACCATGGATTTATTTATTTATAAAAGCTAATAATGATCATCATCAACAAACTCATCTTTCCTCCTCCCCCTGCTCCTTCTCCTACTCCCCCTCTTCCTTCTCCTCCTTTTTTTTCCTCTTTTCCTTTCTCTTCCTCTTTCTTCTCTCCCATCTACTCCTCCCTCTCCCCCTCCTTTTCCTCCTCCTTCTTCTCTTCCTCCTCCCCCCTCTGTTCCTTCCTTCCCCTCCTGCTCCATCTCTTCCTTCTCTTCCTCTTTCCTCCCCCTGCTCCTTCCCCTCCTTTTCCTCCTCCCCTTTTTCCTCCTCCTCCTTCTCTTCCTCTTCCACCCCCCCTGCTCCTTCCTTCCCTGCTCCTCTTTCTCCTTCTCTTCCTCCTAACAGTTCTGTTTGTTTTTCGTAGGTTTCCGTACCCATCAGTGTCGGAGATCATGGGTTTGTCGTCACAGACTAAGTTCAGTGAAGAGCAGATCAAGGTCTGGTTTTCAGCTCAGAGACTCAAACATGGAGTGAGTTGGACGCCAGAGGAGGTCAGCACCGCATGCCACGTCAACACCTACACTCTGACCAATGCACTGACCAACACACTGACGAATATGGGCCATATGGTCTCAGGGGCTTTGTTGACTGGGGGTCCTGACCATCCGATTCTTCGCTGGCATTAACTTCCTCACAACAAAACCAATTAACCAAAATGAAACTAAAAGAACATCCATCCAGAAAGAAACAAATTAAAACTATTGGATCTGTTTGACAGCCCGGTTCATTCTTTCTTCTTCGTGGTTTTCATGCAGGTGGAGGAGGCGAGGAGGAAGAAGTTTAACGGCACCGTGCAGACCGTCCCTCAGACCATCACTGTCATCCCCGCCAACATTGCAGCTGCAACTAATGGCCTCCAGTCCATCTTCCAGACATGTCAAATTGTGGGCCAGCCCGGCCTCGTCCTCACTCAGGTGGCCGGTAACGGCGGCACTGTGCCCGTAGCCTCCCCCATCACCCTGACGGTTGCGGGTGTCCCCGGCAACCAGCCCAAAGCCGCCGAGCCATCGGCGTCAGAATCAAAGACTGAGATGTCGTCTTCATCGAGCAGCACGACGCTCGCTCTGGACGCATCATCTGCCAAACCGAAGAAGTCCAAGGAGCAGCTAGCGGAGCTGAAGGCGAGCTACAGCCGGCGCCAGTTTGCCACCGAGGCTGAGATCTCGCGCCTCATGCAGGTCACCAAACTCTCCAAACGAGCAATAAAGAAGTGGTTTAGCGACACGCGCTACAACCAGCGGAATTCTAAGGACCATCATGGCCTCCCATTAGGTGACAGCTCATCTGGCCGGGCGCCGGCGCCGACAGTAAGCAGCCGGGGGGGACGCCACAGCAGTGGTAACCTCAACGACGGCAACAACAATGACAACAACCCAACAATCATCATCGACTCAAGCGACGACGCCAGCGACTCCTCTCCAACATCCGCCAACGCCCCGGGGTCGTCAGTTTCCTCTGACCTGCGAGTCAAATTCCGCCACGCCTTCCCCGACTTCACGCTTCAGAAATTCAAAGAGAAAACGCCGGAGCAACTGCTCGTCTTGGAGGCCAGTTTCCAGAAGTCAGACACACCGTCTGACGAGGAGCTGAGCCGCCTCCGAGCCGAAACCAAACTGACGCGACGTGAGGTGGACGCCTGGTTCACAGAGCGGCGGAAAATGCCTTGTTCTTCACAGACAAAAGAAGGTGATGTGAAGGCGGATGGTGTAAAGATGAAAACAGATGGTGTGAAGGTGAAGGCGGCGGTCACGCCTTCGTCCTCGTCTCAGGAGAGACAGAGCACTCCGCCTGCCACCAGGAAGATCCTGAAGAAAACACCGGAGCAGCTCCACTTCCTGAAGAAGGCGTTTGTCCGGTCACAGTGGCCGACGTCCGAGGAGTACGACCAGATGGCAGAGGAGACCGGCCTGCCGCGGCCATACATCGTCAACTGGTTCGGAGATACACGCTACGCCTGCAAGAACAGTAACCTGAAGTGGTACTACCTGTACCAGAGTGGGAAGGTACCATCCGACCATCACACTCCAAGAAATGACGCCGGGACGAATCGAACCTCATCTAATCTACTCATATTCTGTGGTGTTCAGGTGGACGAGGCGCTGAACGGTGGAGCCAAGATCCAGAAGAAACCCAGGAAACGATTCCGAGGCTGGTCCAAGAGGTCACGGCGGCCGTGTCCCTCCAAACGGTCACCACAGGAGGGCGCCACCGCCATCAAGGTTTGTCTATTCAGAAACCTGAAGGTTTATGTCACTAATGTCAGGTCATGTGGCAGAGGGAGGGGATTCCAAAAAAATATAGAATATTAAGGAATAAGAAAATGTATGATTTTTAAAAACAAACTATCGACTCTATTGATCTGATTCATAGTGTGAATAAACAAACCCTGATGAATCCAGTAATTGTCAAAGGAGAGAAAACAGGAAAAATATTTGAAGGAAGATGTCATGTGGTGGAAAAGGGGCTAATTCCTCCTTCCTCATCTTTTACTCTTATCATGAACATGGTCGGGTTCTGATGGTTTTCGCCTCCTAACCATTGCAGGTGAAATCTGGGAAGTCGTTTCTGAAGGAGTACTACCTCAGACACCGAGCGCTGAGCGAGAAGGATCTGGACGAACTGGTCACGAAGTCCAACATGAGCTACGAGCAGGTCCGGGACTGGTTCTCCGAGGTCGGCAAGAAGTCGGAGGAGGGCCGCGAGCCATTCAGCGAGGAGGAGGAGGAGGCTGAGGCTGAGGATGACGAGGATGAAGAGGCGGAGGCAGAGTCAGCGGCAGCAGTGGAGGAAGAGGAGGAGGAGGAGGCAGAGCATGTGGACAGCGACACGGAGATGGAGGTGAAGGAGCAGGGAGAGGAGGGAACAGATGAAGACGGCAACGAAGAAGAGGAGACGATGATGAGCCAATCACAGCCTCAGGCCGAAGAGCAGACCTGAGCAGACGGGTACGTTCCACCGACTGGCATCACATCGATGAACGGTCGTACACTCAAACGTTAGTGTCGGAAATAAAAGTTACTGGAGATATTAGAGGAAAAGGGTCCGAGGAGGAGGTTCCCTTTAGGTCCCACTAGTCCTGAGTGGAGACAGTTTCATGATGCCTTCAGGTGCTGTGGGGAAGATGGGACTTTCCATTTGTAAATTTGAGTTTAGGAGCGTGTTGTGTTCAAGTGCTTTTGTTGTTGTAGTGAAATGAAAAATGTCTGACACACTTTACGGTAACCTGGTACTTGGATTAAACCGTTTTTGTTCAATCATCTGATTCAACATTTTTCTTTTTGCAAATCGTTTATTCTCTGAATGTATAACATCATCCTCTAACAGCAGCAGAACCTTCAGAAAACCCTAACCCCCATGGATCCCCCATACCTCTCCACCATGCTGAAAAGGTCAAAGGTCATTTTCATCCTGTGGATCATTGTTTTAACCCACTGGAAAATATGACATTTGCATGTGCAGTTTTTGAGTTCGGGGGGGGGGGGTAAACAAACGTCCTGCCCCCTCAAAAGTAAGTTTCCAAAGGTAGGGAATAGGAAAATGAGCTGCACATCAGCGGGAGAAGCATCTGTAAGTTTCACTTTCACTTTAAGGTCTGGTGTTGATGCTCAAGTCGGGTTTTTTCAACCTGTGGGGCTTTGGTGAAATTATTTGACCTGACCTGCGAGTAACCCACTGATCTGCACATCGCGAACGTGCGGCGCAGAACGCACCCCCATATAAAACCTGGACGGAACTGAACAAAGATGCTACAGTAGTGGTAAACAGACGGCCCATGGACCAGAACCGGCTCTAATGTGGCCTCAGTGTCAATTTGGAAAGTGTAAAAACGAATTCTTAGGGTTTTTTTAAAATCTAGTTTTATTTTTCATTTTTGTTCATTTTGTTGATTATTTTGTCCATTTTATGGATTTTTGTTTTCATTTTTGTTCATTTTGTTGATAATTTCTTTCATTTTGATCATTACTTTGTTGATTATTTTGCTCATTTTTGTTGTTTGAATATTCTTTCCTTCTAATGTTTCATATGTTGACGGCTTATAACATGTAAATGGTTCCAGATCTCAGTCTTGTTCCTATTGATCACTGATGTCAGTCACATATGGACTGTGATTGGATGAGTTGAGTTCTCCTCCAGTGAAAGTCCCGCCCACTTCTATAGTTAGATTGATGTGCATCCTGGACTGGACTGGAACATAGAACAGACACTGACGTACAGACACTGGGACTGTTTTCCTATGTGTGATCAGTCGTATAAATCTGTTTATGCTGTACAGATCAGTTCTTTTTACGTCTAAGTATCATCGTCTCTAGTTTCTCGGATGTAAAACTCAGTCTGTTCCTTCCTTTTCTCGTCCATATCATCGGCTCTGATTCTGATTTGTCGGTCTTTTCTCCGCAGACGTTCTCCGACGGCGTGGAGGAGGGTTGCGTTCAGCGTTCCTCAGCCGATGATGAGTCGACCCGACAGGCAGACGCCGCCGCTGAGGAACTCTGAAACGAGTCTGGATGGAGGCAGTTTCAGCCGAACCGTGGGGACCAACTGCACCCGAGGACGCCACTGCCGCCTCGCTGCTCCTCTCTGACCGCGGCGAACCGGGACTTCTGCCTTTTTTCAGTCATTTTTCTTACATAAATCGATGTTTTATGGTAAACTTTGTATAATGAAGAAAACAATCCAAAACATTTCTAAGAGCTGAGACCTCTGCAGTTTTTTCAAGAAGAATTCGTGTGATGTTTTTTTCTCAAGGGAACGCTCCTCCCCTTGCTCCACCCCCCTGCCCTGCCCCACTCTGCCCCAGTGATGGAACCCCTTGGCGGTTCTTTGTGAATAGACCGGTTCATTAGTGCCATTCTGTTTCTACAACAGATTCTGTTTTCATATCATGAAACCAGTGCTGGATTTAACTCCACCTCGTTTGTTTTTTTTTCCTCTGTCCTGATGTGACGTCGTTCGACCGTCATTCTCATTCGACTCTGGGTTGTTGGGTGTTTTTTTTTTTTTTTTTAAACGATGCTGGTGATTATTTCCACGTTTGCAGGTATTTGGGTCCATTTAGTTTCAATCGGTTCATTTTACCTCGAAAACCGCTGAAGGAATCCACAAAGTCCACCTTAAATCAAAATCCTCACACCACTTTAAATGATGCGGGGCTCCACGGACGTCATCCAAGAGTATGACGGGAAATGTGCAGGACAATCTGCAACACCGACCTCGACACCATTTATTGGTGTATTAATACCAGTTTTTCTATTGCGATTTATGTGCGATTTATGCGACGAACACGCCCATTCGACTGTTTGTTTAAGGTGGATTTTTCATTTAACTTCACTTCTGTTTTAAAGTGTTGGTTCAGAGTGAGGTTGACGGAGGTCATTCTACATAATCTGAGGTTTTACAACAATAAAAAAACAGACACCGTGAAATGATAATGGTTATACTGATAGAATTCAACATATTGTTTAAATGAACAATTTTGCGAATAACAGAAACTTTTTTCAAATGTTTTTTTTCCCTCAATTTTGTGTCAGGGAAACTAAAATGTTTAAATAAAACCAACCTATAGCCCTTATTTTCACTATTTTCCTTTAGTTTATTAAACAATCTTTAATCTAAATTTATAAGATTATATTTACACACCTCAAAATGAGATAAACCTCTTCTAATGACATTTTTTTCCTAAAAATTCTGATTAAAAACCAGATTAATGCTCATATTGATGCAGCCTGAACTCATTTACAGTATGATTCTATTTGATTTGTTTCATCAGAAAAATAGGAAATCAGTTTAAAAAAAACCCTAAACCTAAAAACACAACAGTTCCATAAACTACTGCAGGTTAAAGCGTTCACATTTTCCCGTTTTTTTTTTTTTTTAATTAAAAAGACCAAACCGTCATGATCGTTAGGGATGTTTTTTCTTCATCTTATATTGAAGATGTGATTAAAACAGCACTTAATTAAAACCCTTTTTTGTTGACAGTTTTAATCTATTCTTTCCCTGTTCTTTATTAAATCCACTTTACATGTGCAATATCAGCAAACAGTTGAACAACAGTAGGATATATGTGTTAATTTAAACATTTCTGAAACAATAGATCACCACAGGTAGAAAATAACGATTCGCTTATTTGTCTCAAACTTTCAAGTATAAAAGATTAATAAAAAAAAACAATAAAATCAAGAAGTCCATTAAATATACACCTTTCACTGGTCATTAATCACAGAAAAGTAAGGAGACACAATAAATTTAAAATAAATGTACATATGGATCAACTCATAAACACAGTTTGAGAAGGAACAGAAGGAAACAAAGGCTGATCTAGTCCCGCCCCTTTCCTTCATCGTCTCTTTATCTCATTAAATTAAAGAACAATGAATAACTAGTTAGAGTACCTTTTGTGTTGGTTGGATCACCACTGTGTGACCATTCTGCCAGAAATAAACCTAAGAAAGACTCAACTATACAGGGTAAAATACGTAAACACCAAACTACATATAAACCCGTCAGCAATATTTCCCATTACACACATACCAAAATATGAAAGTAGTCCGATTACTCAGTGCAACGGAAGGAACATTAACAAAGAGTTTTTGTTGAGTAAGAAAAGGCAAAAAAAAAAAACCAGATTAATCGCATAAATGTTTATATTTATTACCTGCTCATACAGTTGATAAATCATGGAGTTTGAGTTGAAAACGTTCGGCTGAAAATCGATGCATTTTGATGCATTAATTAATAGAAACAGCACAAACCTTGGTAATGTCGGATTTATTTTAGACTGAATCTGTAACAGATGTTTTATGTGACAGACTTTCCATCGTAGACATAAAACTGGCAACAAAGAACAAAAAAATCAACTCTGGTTAAAAGGAATATGAGGGAAGTTTGTAGAATGTAACGATGAGATTTATCTGGAAATAAACGGGTCATGGCAGCAGTTAAGAATAAATCTTAGTTTTCCATCATTTAAAGTGTACAATCTCAGGAACAGTTTGATGAAAAGCTGCCACATTTGTCGAAAACATTTATTTTGACGCAAGAATCAACGGATGACATTTTCGGGTCAGAAGTTAAGATGATTGTGAGGTGACAAAATACGTACGAGAAACGGAGAAAACGGTGCAATGATTATGGTGGATCTGATGTTAAAAAATACAAAAATGGTTCTTATTGTGTTTTAATTTTGTTTTTTTCTTATTTCACCTTCAGCTAAAGTCTTAAGAGATTGTAGTTGATTAAAACTTAAAATTCAACTCAAATGTCTTGACTAAATAATGGAAATAGTGACGTTAAATTCCTCTTTTTGTCAAAGGAATCTGACAGTTTCAGAGAAAATACATCAAAACATTGTAATCCCAGACTACCCTGTAAAAAATCTAACTCTGACCCAGTGTATTTGTCTCATTTCAGTCCAAATATCTGATCCCACTTAAATCAGACGAATCTGACTGAACAAATCTGACCAAGATCAGTTTCCCTGGTTCCACTGGTGGATTTTTTTATTTTTTATTTTGCTTCAATTTAGCAAAAAAAAAAATCTTGAATTTTCAAGAAAAAAAACAAAAACAAAACCAACTTGAATTAAAAAAAAAAAAT
>JAPTYQ010000003.1:727057-740287 GCA_029814465.1 Ostorhinchus cyanosoma
AATGCGAACCAGACTCCTGCTTCAGTCATACAGGGACCGGACTGCCCTTAGTAGAGGGCCCCGGACCCCATACTCCCAAAGCACCCCCCTCACAGGACCCGATGCACCCGTTATATTATTTTTTATTATTATTTTTACCTTTTACTGACATCTTAGACTATTTTGTTAAATTGCTTTCTTTTTTCATCAAATGACCTAAACTTGACCATTTTGACTTTTGATTCAGTTAATGCTTCAACTCACTGATCTTAAAATCCAACA
This sequence comes from Ostorhinchus cyanosoma, assembly GCA_029814465.1. Classification (NCBI taxonomy): domain Eukaryota; kingdom Metazoa; phylum Chordata; class Actinopteri; order Kurtiformes; family Apogonidae; genus Ostorhinchus; species Ostorhinchus cyanosoma. The sequence continues at coordinate 727,319 of JAPTYQ010000003.1, forward strand.
CCTGCTTTGACATTCTAATTTAATTCTATTTCTGATTAAATTTTTTTTTCTCACTTTACTTCTGGCAGTTATGTACCTCCGTATTTCAACACAAAACTGAAACATAAAGTCACTTGACAATTCAGAGTTTTTCATTTTCAGTTTATTCTGAATCTGTTGCGTTCACATTAGGTAAATTAACAGGGCGGTGAAATAATTAACAGTTACGAGCAGGTGTTTGGTTGTTTTTTGTTTTTTGTTTCTGTCAGACTTCCTCGTCCGTACAGAAGGAAAAAAAACATTAAAATTCTTCAACAGAAAATAAACAAAAGCTGACGAATATTCCCAGTTGTTAATTGCGTCGTCCCTAAACGTCCGCTGCAGCTGCATTATCTGAGAAACCCTGGCTGCGAAAAGTGTTTGAAAGCCAACGTGTTAATGATTTAAACATAATAATAAAATGCAACATAACACCTTCTCAGGTGAGACCAAAATCTGCGATTTCACAGGTGGAATTCAGCTCCTGTTGAAGTGAGTTTTCAGTCAGTTTCTGCAGCTGGAAGGTGACGGAACATGTGATTTACAGTTGGATTTGTCTATTTTTACCTAAAAACCCAAAGGAAATGGAAACGTACCGTCATAAATTTGAAATATTTACAGAAAATGGATCCACTGCATCTGATTTATCTACTACGGTGGTGTATATGAGCCACATAAACAACACTGGTCATGACAAGAATAAAGCCGTAAAATATTGACGTCGTAATATTATGAGAATAAAGTTGAAATTTAAAAACAGGCGGGAAAAATAGCATTATTTACTGGAATAAAGTCGTATTCACTTGTCGCATGATGGAGAACTTAGAACATTTTGAGGTTCCACTTTCATTTGGAGTTCAAATCCTGAGCCTTTTAGCCCCACCCACCGGAGCCTGTTAGCCCCGCCCACATCCACACAGAAGTGGAAGTTGCTGCTTCGCTTGTTGTGTTCGCTGAAACTGGAAACTCTGTCACAAACAGTTCTCTTGGTCTTTTCTTCCTCTTCTTCTTTCATCCTGTTTCAGACTCTTCTGTCCTTTTCTTCATCTCTCTTTCTTTCACTTTCTTCTTTTTCCACTTCTCTCTCCTTTCTTACCCCTCCTCCTCCTCTTTTACTCACTACATTCCTCTACTTTTCCTTCCTCTGAAATATTTTTTTCTTCTACCCCTCTTTCATTTTCCCCTTCCCCCCTTCAGATTCTTCTTTTCTCCGCTTCCTCATTTCTCCTTTCATCTTCTTGCTTTTCCTTTTTTCCCCTTCCTCTTTTGTTTTACCTCTTCTTTCTCTTCTCTTCTCTTCTCTTCTCTTCTCTTCTCTTTCCTTTTTTTGTCTTTTCCTCCTTCTCCTCCTCCCTCTTCTTCCTTTTTCCTTTTTCTCTTCCTCCTCCCTCTTCTTCCTCTCTTGTTTTTCTCTTCCTCCTCCCTCTTCTTCCTCTCTCCTTTTTCTCTTCCTCCTCCCTCTTCTTCCTTTTCCCCTTCCTACTCCCTCTTCTTCCTCTCTCTTTCTCCTCCTCCTCCCTCTTCTTCCTCTCCTTTTTCTCTTCCTCCTCCCTCGTCTTCCTCTCTTGTTTTCTCTCTTCCTCCTCACTCTTCTTCTCTTTCTCTTCCTCCTCCCTCTTCTTCCTCTCTCCTTTTTCTCTTCCTTCTCCCTCTTCTTCCTCTCTCTTTCCCCTCCTCCTCCCCCCTCATCTTCCTCTCTTCTTTTCTTCTTGATCTTCCTTCTGTCTCCTCTTCTTTTTACCTCTCCTTCCTCCTCCCTCTCTCTTCTTCCTCCCGTCATATTCTTCTTTCGTCCTCCTCCTCCTCCTCCTCCTTCTCCTCCATCTCTGTGAAAGGAGGTCCGTTACACAATTGAATCGAGGCTATTGAGGTCTCGGCTGCACAAAGCCTGTATTCAACCCTCTGTGCTATTTTTCAGGAACTGGGCTCGTTGCAGAATTGCACTTCCCATCTGCTGTGTGCGATTGTGTGTCCACATACAAAGTGTGTGTTTGCAGCCTCTGTCACCTGAATACAGATCCATTCAGTTCGACGCTGAACCCGAATACAACCGGTCGAAACTTTAGAAACAAACAGCCATGGGAGAATTGTCGGGCTTTAACAACGGGGTTGGCAGCGGCAAAAACGTGTGCAGTTGTCCTTTAAAGGATGCGCATGCACACTTTTCAAACCTTTATTTATGCGAATGACTGCAGTTTGTTCCTTAACAAGTCGCCCTGATAGAAAACTAACCCAGTTTCTGACCTCGGACCCGGATGCCAAACCTCCAAACCGGCGTTAACATGGATCCACAAACACGAGTCCTGTTTCTATCACATGTTCAGATCGATCTCATAAAATCACGTTGTATGTCACACCAATTCTCAGGGCATTTGGCATAGTATTCAAATGCATTTTCACCATTTTGTGTGTTATTCAACACCATTTGATCACATGTCAAAGTATGCCAAGATCTCCAGTTAAATATCCCTAAATGCTAATCACATGGTACCCAGTGGGCATCTGTTGTCAATTCCACATCAATATGACATCAAACATGATATAAAATTGTCATATTGATGTGGAATTGACATCAGATGCCCACTGGGGAATTTATTGTGGCATGAACACACACACAAAAAGCTTATAATACATACAAATAACACGGCAATTAAAAGTGGCGTGTTATCTGTAGGCAGTTCATGATATTGCGTTGATATGTTATTAGACTGTACAACTCACCTGTCCGACCTTTAAACTCTGTTCATGAACCAATTTTCACTTAAAAAAGTCTTTATGTCATTTTGCGCCTCCATCAAACTGAGCATTAACAGTTTAATCATCCTGTTTTTTTCTATCCAGGTCTGTTTTTGTACTTTATATTTGTAATTTATTATGTATCGTTTGTTTGCTCTTCTATTGCATTTCTTCTGTTTCCTGTTCTTTTTTACTTTAAACGTTATCAAGCTTTACGACGGCCTTTAACCTGATGTTTTGACGAATGGTGCAAACATTGACCATCAGGATAAAATCTAAAAAACAGACACAACAGGAAAAGTTTAACAATCAGATGTAGATTTTTGTTATTTTCATGTGATTTAATTCATAGGGGTAAATTTTGTTCTGTTTACATCCACATTGTTTCCTGCTTAAACCACCTGTTATATCTGTTTATGTGCAGATGATACAACTTTCTACAGCTCATAAAATTCATTTCTGTCTTTTATTGGTGTGAGTAACAAGAAGAACCGGGGAGAAAAAGTGAACCCTGAAGCATTTGGGTGATGAGTGGTGAAGTCCATTTACATGATTCAGATCTGATTCGTTTACGTGCGCTCCAGAAATACAATAATCCTTAAACCCTGGTTTTAACGTTTCACTCCATTATTGGATTTCTTTCAAAATATTGGCAGAATATTGGTAAAATTACACTTGTTTTTCAACAGATATTTCAGGTTGTTCATTTTTTGTGAAAGGATCATTGCGTAAATGTAAAAAAAAAACCCCTGACCCTAAGTGCTAATTGTGCTAGCCGCTAATCGTGTGCTATTTAACGTGGTGTGAACATACATGTGGAAAGCTTACAATACGTACAGATAACACGCCACTTTTAAATGGTGTTATCTGTACGCAATTCTTGAATTTACATTGTTATTATCGTGTAAAAAAAAGAAAATGACATGAAATCATTTACATCTACAGACTGTCCCTACCCTAAAAATGTGAATAACCTGAACAAATATGAACAACATGAAATGTCTTCAAAGAAATAAGTGTCATTTTACCAATATTATACTGATACATTGTGTAATTGTCATTTTTTCCATCCCATGCGAGGGGTGGGACTCTTTTGGGGGCCGGTTTTGGCCCCTGGGCCATATGTTTGACGCCCCTGCTTTAAAGCTAAAGCTCTAACCCACATGATGGAGTTCTGCATCTCGTCCTAAATGGAGCCGAGTCCCCATAAGTGATGGTAGAAAGTGATTTACGTAACACAGCAAACGCACACAGCTGTGAATGTGCAGCTCTGTGAGGACACTGTCTGGGCTACATGCATAAATGTGTAACGCTCACATCACTCCCTCCACGTCTGAGCTGAAAAAGCCTGCGAGCTCCGACTGAAACGTCCTCCGAAGTATAGACAAACGCACACGTGGGTCCTCGCGGCTACACAAAGCCGTGCAGACTCACAACTCACACTGTGGGTCTATGTGGGTCAGAGCTGAAATGAAAGTGTTGTCGCAGGAACAGACAGATCAGCGCCGCTCTGGGCGTCTGCATACATTTAGAGTGGTGTACGTCGTGTGTCTGTGTTCGTATATGTGTGTTGTCGCCGTCTACGGTTGTCAGGCCGTGTTTGGACATGTGCGGTGGCGTCCTCCTCCTTTCATCGCTGTCACGTTTATTCTCGGCTGTATACCTTTATGTTTTTGTGTCGCATTAACCTATATTAACACGGTGAAGCGGCGTGCAGACTCCTCCTCATCAAAGACGTCGCTGCCGTTTGAGTCTGTCACATCTAACTAGACTAACGCCGTTTCCTTTACATTCCCTGAGCGGCGGCGGGTCGTCGGAGCGAGATGCAAACTCCCCAGTGTAATGTCTGCGACGTCTCCGAGAGGAGCCTCGTCGCTGCAGATCCGGGTACAGATGTGAGCTGCAGACACGTTATATAATGTTCTCGGCGCTTCGCTTTAACCGGAGGGGTGGCAGATGGGCGCGGTTCGACCCGCCAAGACGACACCAGGCCGTGCGCAGCTTAAAGGGCCACGATGTCCACGTTAAGTGCATTCAAAAGCAGTTGTGTAATGTTTATGCAGATCTTTGGAGAACACGCCGAAGTTTGGAGAGTGATGAAGCGTCCCCATTTTTTAGATCAAATACGACATGTGGGCGGAGAGTTACGCCCGATACAGAATAAAGATCAAATAGCAGGACTTCAAGTGGAACTCCACCTGATGTATGAGTCTGAGATGAGTTCAAAATAAGAGCAGTGTCTGTTCTATGTGGATCCGAACCAGCTGAATGTGTGTGAGGTTCTCAGTTTCTGTTCTACGTTCCAGTCCTGTCGTCTGGATGCAGATCAATCTAACTATAGAAGTGGGCGGGACTTCCACTGGAGGAGAACTCAACTCATCCAATCACAGTCCATATATGACTGACATCAGTGATCAATAGGAACTAGACTGAGATCTGGAACCAGTTACATGTTCGAAACCATTTACATATGGACTAGGAGAAGGAAATGAACATTTAGAATATCTAAAAAATTTGTCAAAAATTGAAAAATCTAAATTTCTCAGAATTGTAAATAAACTTTGTAAACTTTGTCTCACAGAAGATACATATAAGAATTGAAATGAATCCGACCAGTCGTTTAGGAAAAGATTGTTGAAATGTAGACATTGTTGACCTTAGGTTTGGCCCTTCAAGGTCACTCAAGGTCAAAGGTCATGGGTCTAAATGAAGTCCATATATGGTCTCTATCAGTGATCAATAGGAACTAGACTGACATCTGGAACCATTTACATGATATAAACCACAGAAGGAAAGATGCATTTTTAATATTTCAAAAACTCATCAAGAATTCAAAAATCTAAATTTCTCAAAACTGTGAACAAACTTTGTAGACTTTGTCTCACGGATGATGCATAAAAAAATTAAAATGAATCCGACTGGTAGTTTTGGAGAAGAAGCTGCTATCGAAGGTGAAGATGAAGACGAAGCAGTTTACGAACCAGAAGAAATTCACAAACAAACCAAACAAGAACCGAAGCTGAAGCCCCGAATGATCTTCGAACCGACAACGATCACCTTGAAGGACAGAACCTTCAGCTCAAAAGACAAACGGTTTAATCACAACCGTTTCCTCACGTCCGTTTATTTACATGAACAGATCATTCACCACTTATTGAAAAATATAGAAAATATGGATGAGTGATAGATCATCCCATATTTGCTTTGTATCCGATAAAAACATTATAACATTAATAAAGACCATTTATTGGAGGATAATATATTAGAATGTACACGCTTTACGATAGTGTTTTACCCGATGTTTTGCCGAATAGCGCCACCATCGACCATCACGATAAAATAGAAAAAAACAGACACAACACGAAAAGTTTAGCACTAATTCCATTGACCATCGAATTATGCAAATATAAGTTGGGCATAAAAATTGACCTAATGGAAAAAAATGACAATTTCACTTAAACTCGTTTTTTGCTGAAAAGTTTTTGCGCAGGCAAGAGGTGGTTTTTCATGCAAAACTGTAGTGGAAAGACCTTTTATCGCAACTAGAGTCACAGGAATAAATAAAAGCAGACATTGATGAACGTTAGAACAAGAGAAGAAGAAGAGTTTAAACCGAACGTGTGTGTATGTGTGGACATACCAGGAAACGGAATCATTTCTAATTTAGTTGGAGGTCGAAGGTTAAGGAGCATTTAGATTCAAAACAACAGAGAAACGCGAACATTTTCCAGGACCTAGAGGGCGCTACGAGAGAAATATATATCAGATATTTATGTTTGTCTCCATATTTATGGAAAGACTTCTGGTGTCAACTTGAGATAATAAATAAACATATCATCACATTAGTGATTTAATGGGCAAACCGACATTAAACACTTCTGTTTTTTCGACATTTAGCAAATATTGCTAAAGTTTTGCTCAGATGTCCGATGGAAAAGAGACTAGTGTCTGCATTATGTAACTCTAACCACCAGAGTAAATTCATAATGATAAAAAAAAAAAACACATAAAACTAAAATCAGTATTTGTACCTTCGTAAAGTTGTAATCTTCTGAGTTGCGTGAATATCTCTGATGATGCACCGTGGGTTCGGTCGGAGGTCGCACTCGTTCTCGTCCTTCCATCGGCCTCGACATTGTCCTTCAGGCTGAAACTGAGCATCTGAAAGCGTCTTTCGGGTGAAATTTGACCCAAATGTGTGAAAGAGACACTTTTGCCTTGAACAAGTTTTCAATATAAATGAATAAAAAGCTGTTTTGGTCGGTAGTCGAAGAGCCTTCAGTTCTTTCAGGGTTTTACTGACGCTGTCTCCCATGGACGTCACAGGCAGCGGCTGGATTCTCCTGCAAAGATTTGGACACAACTTGAATATTTACAACATTTGGAATAGATTTATTTTTTTCAGTTTTCAGTCTATATCTTCTTCATTCTGAGTGATAACAACGGTTCATAACATGTTTTAGGTGAAAAACAGGAAAGAATCCAACTTTTTCCTCCTGACACTTTCGGGTCAGTGTGTTAACCCTTCATCGTCCTGTAGAAGTCCGTCCAAACCACCAGGAACGAATAATCTGAAAAAACAAAAATACTTAATAACTGTCATATTTTTAAACCTTTAAATGACATGTTCATAACATAAACAAACCATATTTTTTGATGCAAAAAACTTTTTTTCTTTTATTCGACATAAAAATTAGATTTTTTTCCGCCTCCTGTCGTATGTCAATTAACACCAACATTGGTTCATATACGTTATTATTTTTGGTTCTAGGACAAATGTTAAAAGCAAAATGTGTCATTAGTCTCTTTTCCATCAGACATCTGTGCAAAACTTTACCCATATTTATTAAATGTTGAAAAAACAGAAGTGTGTGATGTCAGTTTTTCCATTAAATCACAAATGCGATGATTTACTTATTTATTATCGTGAGATGAAACGAGAAGTCATTCCATGAACACAAATGCAAATCTGGTGTAGATTTACACATATGTTCATAATTCTTCTATATTCCCACTTTATCTACAACTAAATTCTAAACTGCTGTGATTTCCACACACACAAATACACACACACACACACACACACAAATACACACAAACACACACACACAAATACACACAAACACACACACACACACACACAAATACACACACACAAATACACACAAACACACACACACACACACACACGCACACAAACACAAACACACAAACACACACACACACACACACACACAAACACACAAACACACACACACACACACACAAACACACGCACACACACACACACACACACATTTGTTTTAAACTCTTCTTCTTCTTCTTCTTTTCTTGTTGTAACGTCCGTCAACATCATCTTCATGTGACTCCAGTTACAGAAAGTGCAGTTTTGTGTGATGAACCATCTGCGCTACGCATGAAAAAATACTTCTTGCAAGAACAACAACTTTTAATTGAAATACAAGATTTTTTGCGAAATTGTCATTTTTCCATTTGGTAAATTTTGCTCCAGAAACAAACTGTGTAAACTAAAATGGCCTTTAATAACAGGAAATGTAAAGTGTGCATAATATGCTCACCCAGGTTACCAAGGGTCCTGTAGTCCAATGAGTACTTTTAAAGGACATTTGTTTGACCTTTCAAGGTCACTGAAGGTCAAAGGTCATGGCACTAAATGAAAACCCATGTGTGACTTCCTGTCTGTGACCAATAGGAATATCTTCAACTGTTTTCAGGTTGAAACAATTTGAAAGGTGTTCCATTCTAAACTAATGGGGATTTTTTTCAATTTCAAAAATTCATCAAAAATTCAAAACTATTCAAAATTTCCCAATTCTTTGAACAAACTTGGTCGACCTGAGACCAAAGATGTTCCACAGCAAAAACCAAGTTATTCTGACGGTTTCAGACGACGGACGAACAAAGGAATAACGATGGAAAAAGACAGACGAACAAAGTAAAAACGACGGAAAAATGACGGACAAACGAAGTAAAAACGATAGAAAAACGACGGACAAACGAAGTAAAAACGACAAAAAAACGTTAAAAAAAGGACGTATGAACGCAGTAAAAACGACGGAAAAATGACGGATGAACAAAGTAAAACCGACAGAAAAACGTCGGACAAACGAAGTAAAGACAACAAAAAAACGACAGAAAAATGACGTATGAATGCAGTAAAAACGACAGAAAAATGACGGACAAATGAAGTAAAAACAATGGACGAATTTCCCTGTTTCTCAGGTTTTGAAAAGAATCTGAATCCAATCTGAAGTGAAAGGTTTTAAATCTGCACCGAACACAAAAACCTGCCGTTCAACAGTAACAAAAAAACACATACTTTACTTTCAAAAAACGCCTGAGATTCAGATGTGACAAAACCAAAGCGGATCATGTGATCAAAGCGACGTGATGATTTTACGGGACATAAGTTGTGCCGTTGATCTCCGAGGCGACAGATGAAGTTGTCGGTTCTTTTAAGCGACATGAAACCAACGCAGGAAAATGTTTTTCTCAAAGAGCGTTTGATCAGAGACGACGACATTTAACCGAATCCCAAATATAGAGGAGAGAGAGAAGGACACGCCCCCACAGATCTGGTTCACGTCACACGGCGCCGTTTCTGTCCCGTCACACGTCTCGTCTGACAGATGGAAGACGTTAACGCTCTGACATCAAACCCCCAACGGCGGCGAGGCCTGGGGAGGGGCTGGAGGCGGGGCTCCGACAGGTCACATGACACTCAGGTAAGGTTTATGTTTGTGTTTGTTCTTTTTGTGGATTATTTTATTCATTTTGTCTGTTCATCCTCCATCCCTCTATCCTCCATCCCTCTATCCTCTATCCCTCTATCCTCCATCCCTCTATCCCCCATCCCTCTATCCTCTATCCATCTATCTTCCATCCCTCTATCCTCTATCCCTCTATCCTCCATCCCTCTATCCTCCACCTATCTTCCATCCCTCTGTCCTCCATCCCTCTATCCTCCATCCCTCTATCCCCCATCCCTCTATCCTCCACCGCTCTATCCTCTATCCCTCTATCCTCCATCCCTCTATACTCTATCCCTCTATCTTCCACCCCTTCATTCTCCACCCCTCTATCCTCCACCCCTCTATCCTGCACTCCTCTATCCTCTATCCCTATATCTTCACCCCTCTATCCTCCATCCCTCTATCTTCCACCCCTCTATCCTACACCCCTCTATCTTCCATCCCTCTATCCTCTATCCCTCTATCCTCCATCCCTCTATCCTCTATCTTCCATCCCTCTATCCTCCATCCCTCTGTCTTCCACCCCTCTGTCCTCTATCCCTCTATACTCTACCCCTCTATCTTCCACCCCTTCATTCTCCATCCCTATATCCTCCACCCCTCTATCCTCCATCCCTCTATCTTCCACCCCTCTATCCTCCATTCTGCTATCCTACACCCCTCTATCCTCCATCCCTCTATCTTCCATCCCTCTATCCTCCATCCCTCAATCACCCATCCCTCTATCCTCCATCCCTCCATCCCTCTATCCTCTATCTTCCATCCCTCTATCCTCCATCCCTCTGTCGTCCATCCATATATCCTCTATCCCTCTATCTTCCACCCTTCTATTCTGCATCCCTCTATCCTCCACTCCTCTATCCTCCACCCCTCTATCTTCCATCCCTCTATCCTCCATCCCTCTATCTTCCATCCCTTTATCCTCTCTCCCTCTATCTTCTATCCCTCTATCTTCCATCCCTCTTTCCTCCATCCCTCTATCCTCCACCCCTATATCCTCCATCCCTCTATCATCCATCCCTCTATCCTCCATCCCTCTTTCTTCCATCCCTCTATCCTCCATCCCTCCATTCTCCATTCCTCTATTTTCCATCCCTCTGTCCTCCATCCTTGTCATGAACCTCATCTGTTTTATTCTTTTTTAAATTTATCATTTTTCTTTACCTTTTTTATGTCTCAAACCAGACGTTTTCCACTGTTTGAACCATTGAATCTTCATGTCCTGCACCTTTTTTTCTTCATATTTTTCCTTTAGATGCCATCTCTCGATTGTCGATGGTAAAAACGTTGAATCCAGACGTCGGAGCAGCTGCACTGAGTTAATACTCTGCTTCTGCGTCTCTTAAAGCCTTTTAATATTCACACCACTGGAAGCTTTGAAAATACACTCGCAAATTAGGAAAGTGAAAGGAAACTTGAACCTGCGACCCTGAGTCCTTTATGGGCGCTTTGGGCCCATTCAGCCACCCAGTCTAATTATTTCTGAGAGTTTTCTCCCATAATTTTTTTCTCTTTTCGAAGCCAGCACTTAAAAATACAACCACACATTTACCATCATCCTTGTAAACACGCTGGATTCAGATTCTTCACAAATTAGTGAACGCCTTTTCCTTCGACGGCGCTGAATTACAGACACTTCAGCTCCTCTGGTCCTCAAAAAAAACAGAAAACAAAAGCTTCTCACCTGGAGAGACTCACCAACGGCGTTAACAGAACTAATCTGCTCCACCGCAGCGTCTCAACGGGACCAGTACTGGTACCGGTACCGGTACCAGTACTCTTTTACTCTAGTATTTGCATTTTCTGCAGCTTTATACGTTGGAAAGTTTAATAAATACAAAAAACAGCTAATACTGTAATATTGTACATACTGTAAATAACGAAATACTATAAATACTATAATAGTGTAAATACTGATATTATACTGTAAATACTGTAATACTATAAATATTAATACTGCCATTACTGTATTTATCACTTTTATTTAATTTAAATAATACAAAATGTATAATAATGTAAAAGCAAAACATAATGAATGTATAATAATAATAATCATTATTATTATTATCGTTATTATAATTATTATTATTATTATTATTATTATTATTGTTATTATTATTATTATTATTACATCTGTAACAGTGAACTTTACTATTTTTCATGGTCAGAATTATGTATTATTAATAAATCCCTCATTTTTATAGATTTAATCCTGGCTCCATATTTCATAGTTTTTTTCCGTTTTAATGATCTTACCTTCTAAGGTTTTTTTGTATTTTATCTTTGCCAAAAGTCTGTCATAAAGAAAGATTTCCAATGTTATCCTTATTATAATAAAATTAATATAAAAAATCAGAGCCTAGACGCTGCATACCAGTCAGATCCACAATAACAGCAATTCACTTTATTTTTTATTGAAATCATGTTCAATAATGGTTGCATTTTGTGTAGTTTATGAGCAGGAAAATGAAAAAATACTGATTTAGTTTTATTATTGTTTTCATGTGTGAAAATCAGCCTCATTTAATGAACCAACAGAGAAATGGAAAAGGCAGGAATAAAAACAGGAAGGGTGAAGGAAATGCCTTATATTAATATTTAATTGAATTTATTTAATTAAACTGGTCAAATGTTTTTCATGTTTATAATGCAATCTATTCTACTTTATTTCTGTAGCACATTTAAACAAGAACATTTCCAAAGTTCTTGCACATCATTAAAACAATTAAAGGAAATACTAAAAACAATGAATAAACACATACAACTACAACAATGCTCTAAATAAAACAATTAAATCAAATAGTTAAAAGTAATAAGATCAATAAAAATAAATAACTAAAAGACACACAACCACATAACAAATCACAACTGAAGAAGGGTTTTTATTGACGAATCAACAAGATGTTTAGGAAACAGAGTCTGTGTGAAATGGAAAAAACACAAAACCAAACAAAACAAAAAAGCCACGTTTTAATGAAATATGATCAGGAAGAAAGACTGGGTTTGATGAAGGAACCGTAATGTGAGGGTTTGGTTCCTTCTACACCTGGAACCAGAGCAAATATAGGCCAGGATCCAAAAATACGAGCGTCTGGCCCACAGCACTTTATCACAGAAGACCAGGCTTGTTTTTCCAGACCTGTCAGTGAATGCATCATTCATCCTAAACCCTCATTAAGCCCTGAATATCCAAATTTATTTACAATTAAATAATAATAATAATTTAAAAAAGCATTATTTGTGTTGTTACCATCAGACAGATGCTAAATTATGTGTAGGTTGATCTTTATAATATAGTACACTGATGTCAAACATAAGGCCCAGGGGCCAAATCTGGCCTGCCATAGAGTCCAGTTTGGCCTCTGGGATGAATTACACTGAAGATATTAACAATCAATGATGTAAAAATCATTTTAATTCAGGTTCCACATACAGAACAATT
>JAPTYQ010000003.1:817696-829232 GCA_029814465.1 Ostorhinchus cyanosoma
CTCTTTTGTGTCTATATTATATATATATATATATATATATGTGTGTGTGTGTGTGTGTGTGTGTGTGTGTGTGTGCGTGTGTGTGTGTGTGTGTGTGCATAAATTACTGATATCTCCCAAAATACTAGTCCTATCAACTTGCTGTATCTGTTAGTCTCTTCCTTGACCAAAAATACATATTTATGCCAAACCACAGCAGTCAGCTCTTTTGGGATTTTGTGTGATGCCCGAGACATATGCACAGAGTCCACTTCCCTTACATAATATAGATGAGGTTAAAACATTACTGAAGTGCGGGGATAGCCCAGAAATGATGAGTGATAAATGCTATGCCAGAAGCATGGATGTACAGTATATTTGTAACAGTGAGCTTATTAGACAGTGTTTATATGTTTTGGGGGTTTTGGGTTTGGCCATTCCAAACTAGCTCAAGCTGAATTCTACTTTAAAAAAAAATAAATAAATAAAAACAGGAAGAAAAGGAGCTTCCCATCCATGTAGTGTGGAAACACATTTTTTCTTAGATTATTTCTTTTCTGTTGCTTACATTTTGTGTCCCCCGTTTTGTTCTCAGCAGAATAGCTTGATTCTAATCCCATTAACTGTGACAAATAAATTACTCTGTTATTACTGCTAATTTAGCACTACAGCACTACATGTAGGAAACAGCCCTGACAACAAATGAGGTGCATTGTCGTGCAAAATTCTAACCTTTTGAAATGCTACTCTGGAACAGTTGGGCGCCCTCGAATGTGTTTGTGCCACAGTTAAAGTTAAGGACAAGCAGAGGAAGGGTGTCAACTCCAAAACTCTAGTGGAGGTTTCCAGATGTTATGCAAAGGATGTGAATTCATTCTTGTAAAGTCCAAGACCAACTGTCTAAATACTAAACAGCCGCCACTGACCAGATAACCCGACCTATCACCCACAAGCACACATATATACAGAGATAAATATGAATGGTGCAAAAAACAGAGAGCACTCAGCAGGTGTTCGTAGTAGGTAAGTGCACACTGACATTCTTTATATATTGTATATTAGCGTAATTTTTTGCTTAACTCTGTACATTGGCTTGTTCTAACTTTGTTTCCACTGTCCCCCTCTGCCTCTCAATGTCATCTCCTTCCTGCTCAGTTTCCTGGATTGCTTTGAATCCTTCTGCGCTCATGTGAACTCTGCCTACGTCAACATGTAGACACAAAAGGAAGATCAAGACCTTTCCTCTCCAGTGGAATACCTTCCTTTCTATGCGGCATGGCCTGAGGGGAGGAAATAGGATTTGGATGGTCAAAGGAGAGCTTTTTCTGTGTTTACACCATACTGTACTGGACTGTAGTCAGGACTGGACAATAGGGCCAAAGGTGTTCTCAATAAAAATGTTCACATCGGCTGATATTGATAGTTGTCAAAATAATTCACAACATGAATGTCAAATTATTTCATTAAAATTTGAAAGCATGTTGTTATTTATCTTTTTTATTCTTTCATATTTATTTATTTGTCTTGAGCAAAGTTGAGGAAGACAGATGCTTAAGGATAGGGTTAGAGGTATAACATAAGTTAAAATGAAGAAAATGAACAAAATCCTAGATGAAAAAGACAGAACAAGACTTCATAAATCTAGAGGCAGAACATTAAACATTGAAAATCCTTTTTCAATATCAAAGTACACAAATATGGGGGGGGCTCAAATAAACTAAATTGTTGACAATGTGCGCATCATTATAGTTTATTTTTCTGTTACTGAAATATACTGTACAGATAATGAAGTATATAATACCTGAGAAGTTGAAATAAATTTTTTTTTTTTTTAAAAGAAAATACACTGAATGTCAGTTTCTGAATTTTGCAGTTTGTCTTTGTGTTTCCAGGTACAGTTTGCATTCCAAAGCTCTTTGTTTTAAGTCACTAGAAACACTGCTCCCCATGAAAACAACATGTCTGACATTCAAGAGGAAGGTATACAGTGCATCTTCTTCATCTCCCACAGTTTATCCAAACAAAGTGACGCAAACGCCCGCGAAACACAAGCACTGCACCTGAAAATCAATCCACTGCAGATGTGATCTTTTCTCTTGGGCTGTGAGAAAATGATAAAGACTGGAAAACCCAGTGCACACAGGTTTCTAGAACTTCTAGAATTGTTTCCATGCGCTTCATCAAACTGTAGTTTTCATGATTATTGAATCAGCACAATTGGTTTATGTGGAAAATTACCAACTTTACTTTGAGAGTTGACACATCAACAGTTTTTATTTTATGTAAGATATGTCAACAGTTTTTATTTTTATATGTATGATGTGTCTGATGCGATAATGTGTCTGAAAATTGTCTGATCAAAGAGGTCCTACTCAAGTAAAACAAACAAAAAACTCAACTGAACATTATCTGTATTCTGAACTTTTAGAGTAAAATGTAATCTTGAGACTTCATGTAACCAACATGCAACAGTGAAGTCAGATTACACGACATCATGTTTGTGTTACTTCTTATATTTGATCAACCATGATTAATACAAACAACAGACACATGACACATTAATCCATTAAATTCCAACTTTGCAAAGAATAATTATGTAGAGTCTTCCTTTTTTCCATGTTCATCTCTGTACAGATAGTTTAGAAGTGACTTCAATGCTTTTCCCCCCAAGCAGTAGTGGATCTTATTCTTATATTTAATACACTGTTTTCACATCTACTTAAACACAGTTGTTAAAATCACATTGATTTTCTCCCTCTTTGTTCTTTCTAGAACATGTTGTTGCTTTTTTTTTTTTTTTTAACACACAACATAACACAATCATTAAAGATGTGCTACTCCTTCCTGTCAGATGAGTGGTGGATTTCTAGCCCTTTTTAATAACTTGTTGAAATGCAAAACCTATTTCAGTTTTAGCCCAATACTGAATCAGTAAAAATCATATCTAACAGTTTTGAGTTTTGAATCTGAGTATCTCTAAAGCTGAGTAAAGGGTTTTTGTAATGCATGACACCAGCCTTAATGTGACACAGTAGAACTTTTATTCCCTCCTCTATTCAGTTCAGTCATATGTTTTATGTTTATTATCACTGAGACACTTATTTTCAGTATCTACAAATATAAAAACTCCTCAGTTGCTGAAGAACCATGTCTTTAAGTCATTAAAACATAAATAAATAAACTGATTTTCTAGTCAGTGTCCTCATCCACTTGGCATTGTTCCAGTAGTTCAACTGCAGTGCAAAAGCCAGAGAACAATTGTCCACAGCTCAGAGCTGGCTCACAGTTCCACCTGTTTCAGCTGTTTTGGCCATTAACTCCAATCAGTGTTGTCGTCTCCTTATTTCCTGTCATGGGAAAGTGGTCGTCGCCTCTGGAACAATGTGCTCTCACCCCCCGACACCAAAACACACACACATACACACAGGCTTGACCAGCAGCCAAAGGGTGGAGATGTCTATAGGGGGACAACCCTACGACTCTTTTAGTTTCTCCATGTTCATACAGCTGCCAGTACATGTGCAATGGGAAATGTTCCACCTCCTGAATAGGAAGAGGGGGAACCATTTCCTCGCTGACCTCTCCTCATGATGCCTGAAATACTTCTGAAAGAGTTCAGATTCCTCAAAGAGTCCCTGCCAGCACACATCATACATCATCTGGAGCTTTGCTTTTGCAGTCCTTAAGCCTGGAATATGTTTGCATCTTTCTTCCTTTTTTGCAATAAAGACAGTGTAGCTGGAAAAATAATGACTCCATATGAAATAATGACCGTAATAGTAAGAATTGAATTTTGAGCTGTATTTCTTCATGACTTGACCAGTTAAAGATATTAAGATTTACTACAGACAAAAATATCTTTGGAAACATCATACAAATAGCAAAAAAAATGATCCACAAACTTTTTTTTTTGACAAATTGTCATCCATTTTTATTCAAATCACCACAACAATTCCAAATGAAACCAAATATGTCATGTTGGGGAACAGATTTAGGCACAGAAATTTGATTTTGGCAACAGAAAGATTTGAAGAGGGAAAAAAAGTAGATGAGCAGGACATGCCATCGCTTTAGTGTTTTTTTCTGTTTTTCTTTTTTAGTATTATGCTCATTGAACTGAGCTTGTCATTCAGCAATGCATCATCCAAAAACACTGTAGAAGAAGATCCATCATGCCTCCTTCACGTACGTCCTCACTGCAACCACGTCTCCCATTACGCATTTCTGTAAGAAGACAGGCATCAAGTGTTAAGAGAGAAGAAAAGAGGTGTAGAGCGTTGGATTCTGTGATGTTTAGGATTTATCTGCACTTATATTTTATGCGTTGCATTTGTATTACTGTGTTTCAGGAAGTGCAGTAAAAGTGTAGTGTGGACAGTGAATAATTATAAAAGGTGACAACGGACTTGATTCCTTTAGTCTGAATTGTGAAAATATACAAATGCTTCATGAAGGATGATAGAGATAAGAATAATATTGGAAATGAAATTATGTTTACACAGATTGCACACTTGAAACTTGAAAAAAAGAGTGAAAACATAGAAAAGACAGCAACACTTACCGCTATTAATTTTCCATCTGTGATCTCCCTCTCAATATTTGTCTCTTTGCCATCCCAGCTCTGTTTCTGCACAAGTTTGCCGTTTTCCATAGACACCACAGTCTGCAGGTGAAACAACAAGAGACATGACTTTTTCACTTTCAGCACACATTTCTCTTTCTCTCTCTCTCTCTCTCTCTCTCTCTCTCTCTCTCTCTCTCTCTCTCTCTCTGCAGCAGTAGAAATCGCACTAACCCTGGTCTTCCTGTCGTCTGCGGTCGTTTCTTCGAATGGCTCGTTGAGCTTGAACTTGATCTCGGTGGTCTTGAACGTGCTCTGAGACTTCATGCACACTGTCCCCTGCTCGTCCACGGTCACAACCAAATTGGGCTTGGTCCGGTTCCCCACCTGCCGAGTCGCAAAGCCCACACCTGCAGGGAAAACACGCACCCTGAATCACAAATGCACCCTCATACAATACTGGAATCCCATTAGAAAACTTTAAATGTGAAAATTCACTTATCCAAGTCCACATTTAACACTTTCTGAACTTTAAAAAAAATCACATATTTTGCAGTTTACACATCAGACATAAAGAGAAACTATACGAAACCTACTACAAATACTACATTTGTACTGCCTATGACATTTAACCCTTTCCAAAACAAGCTCCTACCTATGGCCTTCATGTAGTCGTCAAAGTTCTCGCTGGAGACCATCTTCCACGTCCCAACAAACTGCTCAACCATGTTTGCGGTGTTCTTGTGTAACAGTATCCTCAGCTAACCCGTGTATCAACCCCGGACTCGACCCTCTTCCACTGTGGGAACAGGGACAGAGCGTTTTTAAAGGACTTGCTGGACATCCACGGACGCGCTCTGAGCCAATCACAGGCCGGTGCGTCACAGCGCGCACGCTTAAATCCCACCCAGCGGCGTGGACGTTTCTTATGGACTGCGTACAGGGCGGAAAATCCCTTTGGGTTAAGGGTCAGAACATACCCTGGAGAACGAGACTTGAAATGTTTGCTTTGCAGATTTAAGAAAAAAATCACTATATTTAGTAATGAGTAACATAAGTCTGATGCCAAAAACGGTGTGGAAAGAAAAAAATTCAAACAACTGAACTTTTAAAGGTTAGGCTGAAGAGCTTTTGAGTTGAATTTATCCTGAAAATCAATTATTTCCAAAGCTCTAAATGTTTTTTTCCCCTCGAAATCAGAGTGTATGTGCTTGGCTATTAAGAAAAAACGTACAGATTACTGATTTGGAATGGGAATTTTGCACCCAATTGCAACTTACAAACTTAAACTAATAGAAAACATACAAAAACGAATGATAACTGTTTAGCTCCCTCCAAAATGTCACAAAATTCACTGTCATTTGCAATTATTCAGTTGCACAGGTTTTATTGCCTAGGTGTGTTAATCCTCAAAGACCTAAACAGCCACTAGAGAACAAAAGCATCCTGATTGAAATGTTTCATATCTGTGGAACCAGTAACCCTATTAATGCATATGGATTATTCACATAAAAGCTATTTCTAAGCTTTCATTCTGAGCAGTCAGATATGAGATTTGGACGTTCAGAAGAGTTTGATAAATAACAGTGGTTCTATACACTTCGTTTTATGCTATATTTTGCATGAAAATACCACTTTTCCCCAGTTTTCTATTTTAATAGGATTACTTTTGAAGTTATCCTGTTTTATGAACATCTACATGATTAGTGAATCACATACTGGAAAATACCAGATTTTCACTTAAAAATGCAGAGAATATGATTTAAAAATGGTGGTAAATCACTTAGGAAAGATTAGATATAGAGGAAAATTTATTTGGAAGTCACCACAAAAATAGATCTAGGTCTACAAGGGTTTAAAAGACAGGAATTCATGATACACTTATCAACAAAACAAATCACATCATTTTCAGTTGTTCATTTTCCAATGCTGGTGTTATACATGCATTTATATATGAAGATGGTCTGTCCTGTAAACAAGGATTCTTGTGGGCCATGGCCTGCCTAGTAGAAAAGACAGGATTCTGATTCTCTGGCAGTGGGTGAAAGGTTTTTTTTCCAGTATTCAGTGGAGCTGCATTTAAAACACTGTGCCAAATTGCATTTAAGCCTGCTGTGCCAAAGGTTGGTGCTTGCATAATGTTCTCTCAAATGCTGGAATGATCTTTTTTTTTAACCAGGAAAAAACAGCAAATCATGCAAGGACACAACATGACCCCATAGTGGTCATTTCAACTGATGTAACAGAAAAAGAAAAGACAAAAAATCAGCAGAACAGATGGGTTCAGGATCTAAAATGGCATCACAGACCCTTGTTAGATTCAAGATTCAAAGATTCTTTGTCAATTCACCAAATGTACAAGACATACTGAGAATTGAGATACTGTTTCTCGCTCACCTTGTTACATGCTTTGCATTTTAAAAAGGAAAAAAAAAGAGGTGAAATAAAGTAAGAATAGGAATAAATAAAGCGTACGTGTCGGCCTATTTAGTTACACAAACATATTAAAAACACTGCACAACCAACACATTTTCATTTCAGTTTTATTGCAAACATCCAAGAATATACACCGACAGCTACACACATTATACACATGTGATACATTGACACTATTTTTTTGCTTGTGGGTCCTTAGCGATACAGCGGGACTGAAAGGTGCTCAGCATCTCCTTACAGGTCAGCTTGGCTCCCTTCATCACCAGCACCTCTCCATCCACTATATTAAAGACAAAGACACAGTGAGTTAACGCAGAATATGACAATGTGACTCATTGTGTGTGGAAATGTAAAAAAAGGTGAAAAGTTAACTTGGAGCAAAAATCAGCTAAACATCAGGATACTCCCACAGACCACAATGCTCTGCTCAACTCTGACTGACATTACTGCTTTTGTTAAGCGTCTGACTCATTGTCCCACTGTGTGAATATGATGCAGATACTACCTCAGCACAAATGCTGACTCATACAAAGAGTATTTGTGAGGAGTTATCCAGTGTGGACAGAGGTCATGTCTTTTTCCTTTAGATTTCTGGAACATCTTCTCAGGTTTCAATGTTCAGTAACATGTATCTGAAGGTCATCTACAACCAGCCAAATGAAAGAGTAAAGGGCTCATATTTTGCTAAACCCACATTTATCAGTCTTTGGTTCATTTATTTGTGTATTTGGACCCTAATGGTTCATACAGTTTGAATTTGAACCCTCCAGGTCCTGCAAAGCTGTCTTTAGGTTCATTCCAGCAAAAATTAAGTGGATTTCTACAACCTGTTTTAATTCCTGCTTAATTGGTTACATTTTATAACTAGCTACATCACATTTGCACATACAAGGTCAAGACTTAAGGTGAACATTTCTCAAGTACGACATAATTGTTTGTCAGGAGCACCAGTTGTAGTCCATAGTGAAAATATGTCCAAACTTTGAACCAATTACTTAAAATGTTCACCTGTTGGTTGTATTTATTTATTTATTTGACCTTTATTTTACCAAGTAAAATGTTTGAGAACCAGTTCTCATTTACAAACGTAGAATGAATAGGAGTGGTTGAACAGGACAGAAAGCACAGTCATCAACTTGGAGGGGGTGGGGCATGAAGTAACTCATTTGCATTTAAAGGGCCAGCACTCAAAACGACCTGTCTCATGTCATTAGCCTGAATTAGGGTTGAAGATGGACCTGTGTACTTTAATTAATGAAGAATTCAGACCCAAGCAGAGCATTCACTGAAAAAAAGACTTTTTGGTGTAGTATTATTTATTAGATTAACTGTCACAATTTTTATTTTCTACCTTGCAAGTTGTAAATATTCATTAAAAGCAAGTTGCTGTTCTGTAGTTCTATGACTCAGGTACTGCCTCTAGGAAAGAGGAGCTGAGTGAACTAGGTGGAAGGAATATTTCAGTTTGACCCCACGACTGAGCAGTCTGTGCTGCTTGGGACTGGAGAAGTGTAACCAATGTTCACTCTCCTGTAATTTTGTTCTACCAAAATGTCACAGTATTTAAATTGACCTTAAAAAGCCATTAGCTTTAGGTGAGATTTTCAACTCGAAGCAGTCAGTGTCGAAGTAAAACTTACAAAGAAGGAGAAAGTAAAATTCGATGACCATATTAATAATTATCAGTAAATTACCTGAGGTTTGCTAGTAAAAAAAAAAAATTCAGTGTAGTAAGTAATCTTTTCTAGGGAATTTCCAAAGTAAAATTTACTAAGGATCTCTGTGGGGGAATTGTTGCCTAGTTTTTTTTTTCCTTGTAAATTGTACTCCATTTTTTTTCAGTGTTTACAGTTTATGTAGACCACAGAGAAATGTTTTAAAATTGATAATTTTATTAAAAACAAAAAAAGAAAAATATCTAAGACAAATTATGCTTTCAAACTGTGCAATATATATGTCACGACACCGAAATTTGTTTTGACAATGGTCACTCAGAAAACTGTGATTAACTAGTCTACTGTGTTAACTTTAGGCCACTAGTGAAATACTGAACATGGCAGACATGACATGACTTAAATATACAAAGGCCATTACTGAAATATTCAACCTTAGTACTGAGGAAGAATTAGACACAAGACAATGGTATTTCAAGAGTAATTATCAAAAAAGGAAAACAATGAGGAAATAACAACTGAATTTGATATTTCTCTGATGCTCATTAGTTGCTTTTATTCAGGTATAGGCTCTAATTACAAAAGTGAATGTGTTCAGGGCACATTCAGAGGTGTTAGCAGTCACTTTTTCACACAGGGCAGAATAATTAACACCTCCATTTAAAAACTGTATTTTGTGTTTACTTGTGTTAGCTTTGTCTAATATTTAAATATGTTTGATGATCTGAAACATTTAAGTGACAAAGATGCAAAAAAAAAATAGAAGTCAGGAGGAGGGCGAACACTTTTTCATGCCAATATAAGTGTGTAGGTATGAATGCATGTGTATTTAAAGTTTGCTATGTTTAAACTTCTACCAATTCCTTTTTGAATATGCAAATGAAGTCATTATATGTTGTTGTAAGTTTTCGTGTTTTTTTTTATCTGTTTTTTTGTAGGCAGTCCCTGTAGAAAACACGATAATGCAATCATACAATTCAATGTATAATCAAGCAAATAGTGCACATTATGCAGGATCCACATTTTTTCAAAACGGGCTCATATTTGCTGCAATAATAACATATTTCCCACACGAAATATGCAGGGCTTGCAATATTTTATAATCCCCGCATTTTTCCACATAAAATGTAAAAAATATTGCATTATAACTGGACATGGGCAGTGATGTAATATGCGACACACAACATCGGCTCACGCCTCCACAGAAGGTCAACTAACTGTGAGCCTCAGAAAAAATCCTGCAAGATGATGAAAAATGCAGCTCATTTTCCGACAAAAATATCAGCAAAAGACAGTGTAAACCAGTACCCCGACGTCCAAAACAAAAGCAGGGGCAAATTATTTTGCACCCCATGTAACTATATATTGGAACACAAGACAAAGTTGATATTGGAGCCACTTTATCAGCACAAAACATTTGAAAATGGTTTCTGCTGCAGTGATAATATTCTATGAACATAACGGCTATAATAGCCTTGAAACAGGTGGCGTATTCTACCTCACTTTTGTGGAGCAGGAAGCAATTATTTTGTATTTTATATATTTTATTTTACTTGTATGTTTGCTTATCATAGGATGTAATTAGACATCTTTCATTTAGTAGAGGGCTAGTTAGAACAGGGTGTGGGAGAAGAATCTTTTTGTTTTTTTTCATTGAAACGCATGTTTTTCCAGTTCCCATGTATTTTCACAAGTTCTTGCATTTTTTTTGCAAATTCCCACAATTTCACCGCACAAAGTCACATAAAACCCCTGCATATTCCATTGCATAATCACATTTTTATGGAGGGACTGACTAAGGTAGGATTACTTTGTTTTGCATTTACAAATTATTACTCAAGACACATTTGGGGACACATTCTAATGCTGATGCATTTTAAACTGGAACAATTGTAAGACAAGGTCTGAACATGGCCTTCCGATTTTGCAACTCAGTTATTTTCTATCATTCAAAACCGCCATGTCTTCAGTTCTATGACTGACACAGGCACTAAATTGAACAGCTTGATTAGTTTTTAACCCTACGTAAAGTAATGGATAAATGGCCCTTAAGAAATAAGGATGCAACGTTTCTCGGGAAAACCAAGAACCGTTCCGTTTGCCCTCCATGGGACAATCCACCCTTGTGGACCGTGGGATTTTGGTTTTGTAATTGATTTTGTGTTTGTGGCGAAAGTTCACTCCACAACTCTCTCTCATTCTGCATGTGAGCATGCAGCACGGGGAAGCCCCGCCCCTCAGTGAGAGACAGCGATAGAGAAGTGCCTTTAGACTCCATACACATCAGAGTCCTGCAAAGATCCACCACTTTTCCAAACCTGCATCCGCTCATACATTACATCACAACCCGACCCACAATTAAACACATTGTCTCACTTTTACTCACTTTTAAGTATGCGCGGGTTCTGACTGGGTACAGGACTCTGGCACACATTCAATATCATGACACACTACTACAAGGAAATGTACACGGCTGATAACCATGGCGTTTTTATAATGATGTTTTCTTTTCCACCCCTATGCAGGACAGGAATGAATTTATTTTTAAAAGCCCCCTTTGGTTCTCATGTGTTAGGGATGGGAAGATAAGTATTGATACACCGACACGCACATACATGATCCGAGTGCATCAGTTGAGAAGCTGTGAGGGAATGAAAAGTTTGGAATGATATCGCGATGCATCGGTTACTGAATGTTTGTATCGATAAAATTTGATCAGTTCAATAGAACATAGTTTAATGCGCATTTAAGTGTTTCTCTTTCTTTGGGTACAGTTTTTCTTTTCTACAGACCCTCATTAACGTGCGCCACAGATTGGCGGATGTGTACACTGTACAGGACAGTATGAGCTCTGTGGATGCACTGAGGCACGAGCGCCGCGGATGAA
>JAPTYQ010000003.1:843861-854477 GCA_029814465.1 Ostorhinchus cyanosoma
GAATGCTTTCAGATGCGTCCATTTTGGCGTCTCGTCCGTTTGTGTCTGTTGAGTCTACGTTCCACCTATAGCTAAGTAATTAGCCCAAGGCGGCCGACTTCCTTTGAAAACCAGTGACATGCTAGTGATTATGTGTCTGAGCAGATCTCAGCTGGATCTAATTGGATGGACTGTGGCCGACCGGGGTCAGGTTAACAGAACTCACCTGTGACATTGTAAACGTACACTATCCACACTCCTCAGACGCTGGAGCAGAACTGTGATTAACCTCGTCTGGGCTGAGGGGGGGTTCACTGGACCGCTCTGTTTACCAACAACACTGTTCAGTCACAGCTTCTTTTATTTGTTCTCCGAGCTTTGAGCTGATTTTAAATCACAGTTCCAGACCGTTGACCTACGTCTACAGATCCACTAAACATCACAGTAACAGGATTAAATCTACCTTCTACCCCATAACTGCATATTCATCAAGGCAAACACGTTAAATGGGTTGCACAAGTTATTTTTCCCCATTTGAGAAACATAACCCTGGATGCATCCTGTAATTAGATGAACTTCAACGTGTTTTTGCGCGCAAACTTTTAGTAAATCAGGCCCACAGAGTTTTTCTTCAGCCCTTTAATCATAGATGTGTCATAAACAATAATAATAATAATAGTAATAATGATAATGATGAGTATATTGGTAATACTAATAGTAATAATAATAATAATGACGCCGTATTGTGATATTATTTTCATGTCATGCTCATTTTCTTCAACAGTTCTGCTTTTGTCAACATAGTGTTTTTGTTTTATTTCATTCTACTCTGCATATTCTCGTGTTGAAAACATATTTAGTCATTCTAATAGTTCTGAATATTCCAGATCTAAGTGTTTGTCATGTTTTTACCACAAACAAAGATTACAACTTTTTAAAAAAAAAAAGTCAGATCATCCTCAGAGACTACATTTCAGGGACTTTTGTCTTTTTTTTATATTTTCAGTTTTCACATATTTTCTGAAATCAGCTTAAAGCTTCAAAGGGATAATATTTTGACATTTATTGCTTTATTTGCTTTTCCTGATTTAATTGTCGCTTTACTTGTGTTTTATTTGTTCATTTTCTTTCTCCATGTGTTTGATTGTATCTGCAACATCTGTCCTCATATTAACATTTATTTGCTTGCAGTTTTATTTGTATTTGTTTGGTCTAACAAAGTGAAATTCTGATTATTTTTGACAATATTACTATTTGAGTCTATTTAATGATTATTCAGGATTCTTTCTAAACCCAAACACGCAAACTTTAACCAGTGTTCAAATGCAAAACCTTCCAAACAGTTCAAGAATAAATGAAGCTACTTTCATGTTGCATTCATTCCACGGTGGTTGTAATATCTGCAGACACACACTGGACCCTTAATTTGCAGCCTTTTGTGATTATATAATTGCTCAGGCTGACATTGCGAATATGATTCGATTATTTATGCAGCTCTAGTTTAATCTCTGCACAGCACTTTGGGCAGAATGCGTTGTTTCATAAATAAACGTGCCCGACCTCTGCAGGGTTTTAGAGTTATTGATCGTACTGTACATACAAAGACATCACTTATAGTATTTATAGAACATGATTATTCTCAGTCACCTACAGCTCTTTAGATTCAGGAGCACTGCTGGGGAACACAAACTGGAGCAGTAAAAGTACTGGAGCCGTAAAAGTACTGGAGCAGTAAAAGTAAGCATCACTACTGAATAAAGTGGTGAAATCATCAGCCTCATTCCTCACCCTCTAATCCAGTTTGTATGCCTTCCCCGCAACAAACCCTGTGGATCACTTAGGTTTTAAATGTACTGTAAAATCAAGAGAAATTGGTCTGCCGGGACCGATCGGACGTGGGCGTGTTCAGGAGCTGATAAAAGAACTAAAGGAGTGTAGAGAGAAACGAGGATGAACTGAGAAAACCAACAGGGAGATAAGATGGACGAGATGTTTCTGGAAGAGCTCTGACTCTGGTCCTGGTCCTGGTCCAGGTCCTGGTCCTGGTCCTGGTCTGTCTGACCCTGGTGGATTCTCTTCATATCAGATACAGACCACAAATGCTTGGACCACGGGTGTCAATCAAACACGTGGACCAAAACCAGCCCACCAAAGGGATATGAACAGTCAATGGTTGAACTGGTTTTAGTTCAGGTTCTATGTTCAAACCACTATGATCAAAGTAAAAGTAATATAATAACCTATGAATACTGACTCCAGATTTTCTTCTTGTTTTTTTCTTAATCTTTATTAAAATTTGTTCAGATTAAAACTTTCTCTTACAAGAGTACAGCAGCAGAAGTTACAGAAAATGCAGATTTCATTCATACATCCACACTAAAAACATAAATAATAAAACTCAGTACTAAAACATATATAAAATACCAAACTGAAAAATACATATAAACATTATCAATGTGTTTAATGTGAGAGAAAATATGACACTAGTCCTACTAATAATGACAACTCCAAATTTTTCTGTTGTAGTGCAAAAACATAACATTAAATTCAAAAAACATTTACACTAACAAACTATCCTTTAACAATAAAATCTGAATAATCTGAACAGCTGTGAACAACCAGAAATGTCTGAAGAAAATTCAGTGGAATTGGACCAATATTCTGTCATAAATCAAGCAATAACTCGTTGAGATCAAATTTAGTTCATATTGCATATGAATGTTCTGTGGTGGTTGGCATGAATTGGCAGCCACGCCTCTGTCATCCTGCCCCAGGGCAGCTGTGGCTACAAATGTAGTTTACCACCACCAGACTGTGAATGTGAGAGCGAATTAATCATAAAATTGGTTCTACCACTGTCAGGTGCATGTTGCACAAATTGAGTTCATATCCGTTGTCTAGCAATTATTGGGAAACAAAAACAAAACATGAGGCTTTTATTTTGAAAAAACGTAATCTATGTGTGTCTGAGAGAGAATCAGTTTTAATGAATTTAAATTGTACGAACAGTTGAGCATGTCATCAGGAGGGATATTAATACTCATGATCTAGCATTTTTAATAAGTCTTTTAATTTGAAAAGCACTAAGCAGTCACTAAGCGTTTCCTTCACAACACTTTCACCTATTGCGTTCATTTTGAAGTGTGACTTGGTGTTATGGCAGGAAGTATTCTGTTCTTATTTTACTGGTTCTGATCCACTTTAGATCAAAGTGGGCTGAATGTGGAACCTGAATTAAACTGAGCCGGACATCCCTGACATCCCAAAAATAACACCGCTGCCATAATGTACATCCATTCCTGACACACATTTCCAGTGCGAGGCATGCGATAGATTTGCATAATTTGAAGCACAGTTTGTGTTTTTCCTCTTTTCAGAATGACTCGCTGGCTGAGCCCATAATCCCTGAGCATGAATCCCTAACTTCTTGAGTAAACTCGAGTGCATGCGGCTGCACATTTATGACTCCCAGCCTCCACCGGCCGATCCCCCTTCCTCATCTGTTTGCTGCTTCTCTGACTCTAAGCCTCTTTCATTCATTTGCTAGCTCGTGTTGCAGCGGCAGAGCTAAATAAACAGGTCAGTCCTGTTACCTGGCCTGATGTAGCATCGCTGTTTACTGCCTGGATAACAGCGGGCTAATTCGCTGACCTGTGTAAACTAAACTCAGTCCCTGTGCTCACATTAGCTCCACCATCCATTTCATGTCTAATAACAGCCTTTTCCTTCGTGTATAATGTCAGGTCACTGTATTATTGTGGCACAAACGGCTGACGGAGGAAAGGAAATAATTAAAAATGTCTGTTTGCCTCCGTAGACTTTGCATATGAAGTGGACGTCACCCACTGGCGTTTGAGCTGGGAGTCTGCAGAAGTTACCATATTTGGACAAAGGGGGTGGAGCTGGGACCATGAGGCGTGACAGGTGAGCTAAAGCTAAGAGCTAGCTTACAGTTAAACAGTAAACATCAAATATTTGCTATTGCAAGCCCTGTGTTTCATTTAGGGTCAATTTATATTGAGAAGCTTGTTTTGCACTTTTGAATAAATGATGTTTTTTTTTAGTCTCCATGTCATGCAGCACAAATGTAAAAATTTTTACCCCAACTTTTATTTCTGTCAGTTGTAATGTGTCATGTCAAAGTACTTACTGAGACCTAAGGGTTGCATCTTTCAAAGAGGCAAAATAGCACGTCTGCATCCAGTTAGTACGTTTACCACAATGAATATGCAGTATGGGGCGTTTACACACAGTTCGTCGTGTGCTGGGAGGAGAAAATGTAAATATATGAATTTAGCTGTACGCAAACTGATTTATCAAACCCTAAAGCAATTTTGCTGATAGAAACTGTGTCTATATTTAACACGTGGCAAAGGGAGGGGCCAACGATTTGGATGTTAACCACATGGAAGTGGTTATTGTCCAAGAAGGAGACATTGAAACAATGAAACAAGACGCAGAGAACACATTCTTCAACTTTGTATGAACACACACACACACACACACACACACACACACACCTGCAAACGGTGGTTCAATCCCACACACAAAATTAGGATCTTAGACTATTGAACAGGGCATGGGTCGTCATGGCAACGCTGGATCTGGCCCTGGAGTGTCCTGTTTAAATGGGTAATTTCTTTTGCCTACTTATGTTTGAAATACAGTCTATCTGTATCTCTATCTATCTATAACTTGGACCTTTTAGTGAGAGGGGTTAACCTTGGAACATAAAGAAAACAGCTTTAATGTTCGGGGTCGGCTTTGCTCATTACAGGGTTCATCCCAAGGGCAGAAAAAAGAAGAGGAGAGGAGAGGAGAGGAGAGGAGGGGAGGGTGAGCAGAGAAAAGCAAAGAAGTGCGCGTGATGGGATATGAAAAAAGTGCAACCTGAGTAGTCAAGTGAAGAACATCCACTCTTCAGTGTAGTCTTTTATGGTGACAGGTGAGGATGAAGCACTGGGGAGAAGACATATCTAACAGAGAACTTTATCCCTCCTGCCAGCAGTCTTTGTTAAAAACACATATGTGCAACAGAAATTCAGTCATGCAGACAATATGGAGTATTAAAGGGTCTAGAGTACATTGACTTGGACATGGCTCACCCAAACATAAACGCAGGAATGTGGCTGGATCCAGAGGTATGTAAGAATACAAGGATGGAGCAAAGGAAATGGAAAGAAAAAGAGGGATTGAGGGAAATCAGCCAGTGGCTTTAAAGTGGCTGCAGGAAATCCAAGTTGTAATCAGATGCTATTGATGGTGATTTGCTAGAAATAAAAGGCTTGATAAGTTCTCAGCTCTCAGCTTTACGGAGTAATACTTTCCAGTGTTGAACTGGACTTCCTGGCAGTTTCATTCATCTTGAAGAAATGTTTTTCCTATCGGCAAAAAAACATCAGTGAAATAGAAAATGTACTTTTGAAACTGTAATTCTTTTATTTTTCAGATGAATTGTGTTTTGAGTGGCCAGACATTAATGAAAACTCACAGCAATTTCCACACAGTGTTGAAAAAAAATTTTTTTTAAATTATTTTTCCCAAAAAGGCTCAATCCCCATACGAGGACTGAACTAAATGTACCAAATTTGGAAGGCACATATATGAGATACAAATGCCTCTTGGACCCATTCTTTAAACTCACCAGGTACTCTGATATTTTGATGTACATATGCACTGCCCTGGTGCTTCAACAAACTTTATCGACCTCAAATTTGGTCAACATCATCTAAAACCCTTGAGATGAAAACTTGACAAAATAGTTCAACTGTTGTTGAACAGCGTTGACATGGTGATGTGGTGAATTTTTCTGTTTAATAGTATCTCCATTCATATTTTCCGAATTTCAGCCTCCCTGTGAAATTTCATTTGGAGACTATGCTGTATATCAAGTCCAAAACCTGAAAATAAACTCGTTCCTACTGCAGCTGTCTCCACTTTGTCCAAGTCAAAAGACTAAGTTCACAGATAGGTGACTTTAATGCTGTTTCATACCACTGTAGAATAGAAAATTTGCTGACTCAGATTTGTCTGACTGAATTTGAACAATTATTGGTAATTTCAGCAGTCACTCATATATTTTCTAGTGCTGCCTCTAATGGTTAATTTTCTATTGACTAATCTTTTAACAGATTTTTTGATTAGTTGACTGATCTAAAAGTCTGATTAAAAAAATAAATAAATCAAATGTTTGTTATTTTGTCGTGTCTATTTTATTTTGAATACAACTCAAGGGCCAAAACATAAAATGTCACCTGTACCATGACAAATGTAAACAATATAAATAACTAAGAAGTGGTACCAGGCACAACAAACCCCGCCCCTCACAAATGTTTACCTGATTTACCCTATCTCTTATCATTACAAAAATATATTTTTGGTGACCTTGACCTTTGACCTACTTTCACCAAAATTTAATGGAATGTATTCTGGACCACCTTGCACATTTCCATTTTGCGTAAAGTTGCTGACAAACAAACAGAGACAAAAAAATCAAACCAAAAACAATATCCTCGCCTCCCCTTCGGGGGGCGGGGCAATAAGTGGGATGTTTTACACATTCCAAAAAAATTATTGCACAAAGTTATTCAAGTAAATGGCCAGCTATATAAATATAAAACAAAAATATTAATACAATAGGCCCTTACAATCTCCAGTGCAAAGTGACTTCCAGTGAGTATTTGCTTAACAGTGCAAATATATATGGTGCAAATATGGTCTCTATCTCTCACAATCCTTTTCAGGACACTGTCAGTGAGTACTGCTGCAAGTTATGGCGTGCAGCCCTTCATTGGAAGGATGAGTTCAGTCAGACTACTTTGCCTACAATTGACAAAAAGAGAGGAGAAAAATACACAATTAGCCTATTGATGTAGACTTGAAGAGCCCATTCCTTATATCCTGTTTGGGTTTTCACCTGAACCTTCACAGCCAACTTTTGTTGGAAGCTCATTAAGTAAACTGTTCAAAAACATGTAGCCTATTGACACTCTAAGCATAAACATCTGTATTTCCATTGGGCTATGCCATATTAGTCAGTCTGGACTAGCATACTACCTAAATCAAAAGAGACAGCGGGTGGATATAGAGGCCTTGGCATGCGGCACCTGGGGCACAAATCTGCGGCACCTGGGGTTTTCTCTGGCAGTGGTTATGGGGAGATCCCCTCCTTACAGCATTTGAGACTGTAGCCAAAAATAAATAGGTGATCAATAGCAAAACGATATGCCAATTAAAAGAATTGCTGTCGACTAGTTTTAATGGACGATTACGTCAATCGCAGCAGCTCTAGTATTTACCCACCTACCTGTCTATGATCAATTGTCATTAGTGAAATTCTCGGTGACTTGGTAGATTTTCTACAGAAGTAGAGGTGGGCCTGTCAGACCGCTTAAGGTACAATATGTTAAAATGTAATTATTATGATTTTTTTTGAAGAAGCAGTAAACTATCAAGCACTGCAGCTTCAGATTGTTGTGATTGACTTTAAGCATAATTATGAGTTGACAGATGTAGCTATTTTGTAAGGGTTTGTCTTTTTTCTTCCTAAGAGTCTGCTGCTGCTGCTGTTGCTTTGAATAAATGTTTGGAGTACCACCCTCACTTAAGTTGTCATAAGCAATAAAATCTGCTCTAGTGAGGCTGTGTTTTTTATTTTTTATACTACATATTGACTTCTGCACTGTTGTCCTTTGTGAAAAGAATGCTGCAGAGGCTGCTGCAGTGTTACAGCAGAACTGAAGCAGGATGAGGGGAATTTCACAGCAGCTTCCACTGTACATTATTTTGCCAGTTTTCTGTCTCATCCTTACACAAGCGCCTGTTACCATTCGTTGGCGTAGCACACACAGACTGGCAATAAAGCACACACCCAGTCATAAACTGGTAAATTAACTCCATGGCCATGATGGCGTTCTAGTAAACAACTTGCTCTCGCTGTTGGTCATTATTAACACAATACTACATGAGTGTAACCTTTCAATGCATTTCTCACTGACTTGCAGGAGTCAGTACTGTGTGTGAAATTACCAACAGTGAAGTGAATTCAAAGACCCGTTTGAAATGTCCAAATCACCTGCTCCAGTATTGGCACATAGACACAGACAGTATTGGCTCTCAGCTCTCACCGTGACTAATGACTCAGACAGCGTGGCCTTGCCCTCCCATTAAACATGCTGTGCACTGGAAGAAACATGGCTAATGACTCTGCATTGACTTACACACAAAAAGTCCCAGATACTGAAACTGCAAAGATGTGTAGCATCATGAATTAAAGAGTGGAGTTCTTGATTTTCTACAATTGCATATTAGACATGATCTCCAGTGTATCTGTTTTCCATCAATACACAGGTTTTACGATTGTAACCTAAAACCCCCACATGGAGGCCTCATAACAATACAGACACTGCTCCAGAAACTTCACATCTCATTTTCTTTTTTGGCGTGAGGTCTGGCAAGCTTTTTAGTACTTGTTTCTTTCACTGTCATCTTGGATTCACTGATGGTTGGAAGTAAGTGTACAGTACAAACTGTTCATCTATTCCAGCAGGCGGAGTTAGCCTGCCTGTGCTTCACTAACTTGACATTGTCAGCCAAGCGTGCAAAGATTCAATCAACAAGAATTTGCAGGAAAGCGGATCACTGCACCGATGGGAGTCAGCTGAATTCAAGTGCATACATTATTATACACTTGCTTGAAATAAACAATCCGGTCCTCTATGGGGCTCTCCAAACATAGTGGGGTGTGGTTGTATATGCGGACTCACACAGTGTTTTTGCAAATATATTTCAGCATAGTGACATCTTATGGGCAGCGCTTCTTGCCTCAGTTGTAATTCAGTGTCTATTATGTTTTTCCAGTGAAAAGTTTAGTGCTGTTACACGTCCTGTGATGAATTGCTTGGATAGAGTTACTGCATTGATTTCTCTTTCATAATTTAAGTAAAGCATTAGTAATTCAATCATTTGGGCATTAGTGTAGAGCAAAGTCTATGTACAGTATGTGTAATTTGATTTTCCTGTGTTCCTAGTGTTGTCTTTCAGAGTTTTTTTTTTTTTTTTTTTTTATATTACTGATTCAGTGCAGTTATAAGAAGAAGGGTTGTGTACATATGTGTGTTTTCCAGTTTTGTGTGTATAGTGTATACCAGTATAGCAATGCCTATGTGTGCATCATGTGCAGATCTGAAAGGTCTGCATTATCAGCGTCTTGGCAACAAGTAAATGGAGAACCATGGAGATCTGTTCTGTCTGTTCTTCGTCAAGCCCTGTCGCCCAGGGTTACAGGGTTGCTAGGGGATGGATGGACAGGCTGGCATCACCAAAATGCCGACCAAGCATGTTGTCGCTCTGCAACCTGAATTCCTGCTGTTTTTTCCTCTCTGCCCCCCCCATGACATTGTTTGCCTTCAATTTACCTTTTATATGTCTTTTCTTTTTTTCGTTCTGTCAAACTTAACATTCTGTGTGATATTTTTTTCCCATAACAGCAGTGATACCCTCCAGTTTAATCTATGAATGTGTAAACAAAGGAGCTTTTCAATCCTTTTTCTTCCACTCCCTTAAAATTTCTAGGCTTCATCCACTCTTTAAAGGTGTTTCAGAATTTATTTCTGAACATTTTGACATGCCTGAAGCACATAATACTAACCCATCGCTGCTGGATATCAGAACTATTGCATTATATTCTGTATTTAACAGGTCACTCTTTGTGAATGCCACTAGTATCATCACGTAAAGCTGAATGTTAGTAGTATTTAATTTCTATCTCAAAGGCTGAAAATGTCTGTTATTTCATGACAAGTTAATAAGTTTTTGTATTAAAAAGTATTGTTTTTAATACAGTTACACCTACTGTTCACACTACTCTGGGGTTTTAGGATCTGTAAAACAATGACTATTGAAAATAATGCTCACTGTTACTTACCTAACACACTCTGGGGTTATATATTGATGGACAAAATAGATTTTTAAATGCAATCATGGTGACAGCAACATTGGTTGCCCACTTATTTGTTGTTCTGTCACATGACAAGAGCATGTTTCATTTGACTGGCAGCTGTTTAGTCTAGCTTGGATACTATTTACAGCAATTTCTGTCCTTGTTATCATATGTTAGACTGTTCATTAATGAATTCTGCGACTCTTCCAAAACAATTT
This sequence comes from Ostorhinchus cyanosoma, assembly GCA_029814465.1. Taxonomy (NCBI): domain Eukaryota; kingdom Metazoa; phylum Chordata; class Actinopteri; order Kurtiformes; family Apogonidae; genus Ostorhinchus; species Ostorhinchus cyanosoma. The sequence continues at coordinate 853,999 of JAPTYQ010000003.1, forward strand.
CATGGACAGACATAATAGTGTGGACATGGCCTAAGATGTGCTGCAACATCTAAAAAGTCTCAAAACATATCATTTTCCTCCCAAGCATTCTGTTGTGTTTAAAATGTGTGCTTATGACAGGTCAGCCATTATTTTAGAATTAATATTATTATCATGACTTTAACATCTCATTCCATTTTTATGATGTAAAAAAATTGCTGCACTTGACTTCATAAAAGTACAATTACCAGTGTCCAGGTCCACTTTCCATAATAGGAAGTAGAGACCAATCAGGCTGATTATAGGGTCTCGCCGATTAGTCGACATCGGCCAATATGTAGCCGATTTATTTATTTATTTTTTTCACTCACAGAGTTAGTGGAATAGTAAAGCCTGTCAGTTTCACTTCCACTTCTGCTCTGACAATCCTGCTATCACCTTCCATGCGCGCGCCCACACACACACACACACACACACACACACACACACACACACACACA
>JAPTYQ010000003.1:873859-894752 GCA_029814465.1 Ostorhinchus cyanosoma
AGGTGATATTGATCAAAAAAGTCCCCAGCAGCAGCTCTATAGAACAGCATGTGCACGTATGTTTTTTTTTTTATGGGTTTTAGCTAGAAGGCCAGAGGCATTGACAGTCAATGAACTAAAGCAGTAATGTGGTTATAGTTGGGAACCAGTACAGTTTTTGTCTTGGACCTGTGTAGTGGTCGGTGTAAATATTGTTGATAAGCACAATTTGGTTTCTATTGGTAGTTTACCACTTCCTTTCCTTCCAGGTCATTTTGTGTCACTTTTTGAATAATGTCATTGAGTTGCTACACCTCGTCTGTCCAGCATTCTCAACACATCTTGCTACATTATCCACCCGTCGTGTTACAATGGATGTGCCTCCGGCCACCTCAGTGAGTGTGAAGGTGTCTCAGTTGCATTTTCCTCTCTGACAGCCGGGTGCTTTAATATATTCGTCTGCTTTGCTCCCTCCCTCCCCCATCTCTCCTCTGTCAGTTCGATGTCTGTTTGTCTGGCTGTTTGTTCCCTGCTAATTGGTTCATTTCTATTCCAAGGGCCCTATGTCCATTAAAGTGTTTGTGAGTCGCCGCATTTGTGCTAGAGTGCATACTTGTTGGTAAATAATCTCGTGCATGCGTGTGTGTCTCTGACACCAGATTTTCCGCCACCAGCAGGAGTCCAGTTTGCTGCTCTAATGCACACTTGGTCGGTTCATTTGCTTTTCAGCTGCCTCTTGGGACACGCTGAGCCGCTCCCATTAACTGATTTCAGCAGGGCTGTGGCAGCCAGCCCTGCTTTGTAGATGAATATTCTACCATGTTATGTATTTGTTAAACATGATGTGGCCCTGTATGAAATAAGATCCAGCTGGTGAAATGGGAATCAAATGGAATTGTGAAAGAGGGGATGGCAAAGCTCTATCTTCCTTGGGCAATCTTCTGGAGTTGCTGAAGCGTGCACAGGACAGATTGAAGCAGAATTCTTAAGTCTGAAGGTTGCCATGTTGCACTGCATCCCCCCCATAGCTTTCCTGGAGGTTGCCATGTATGTCTGGCTTCAACCCCCACTAACCCAGACAGAAGCTGCAGCTTCTGATTGGAGATGTGCCCTTTGAGTCTCTGTAGGCTTCCATATTTTACCATATTGTTATGAGCTTGAAGGCGTGTTGAATATGCTTTAGTCTGGAGATGGACAAGGGTCTGGAGGGACAAAGGCAGGCAGAGGTGAGAGGTAGGGGAGAGGTGGGGGAGATAGATGAAGGGGTGTAGGTGGAGGGTGAATAGACTAGACAAAGAGGTGAGACACACATTGTAGGAGTGCACAGTAAAAACAGTACTACTATGAAGCCCAGTAGTCTGAAATATAACCAGATTGTCCTATGTTAAAGGTTCAGTGTTTAAGAGTAAGGGGATCCATGTGGAATTTATTGGAGAAATTGACTATAATAACCATAGTTGTGCTTTCATTAGTGTATAATCACCGGAAAATATGAACTATTATCTTACAATGACACCTTTCTGCTTTTCCATTTTAAAGCAGGTATTATCCAGCACTAAAATGCATAACCATCACCTATTATGTTTGAGTGTGGAGCAGAGTGAATATCTTCTCAGCTAAACTCTCTGACTCTAATGAGAAACTTGCATGTTTTTTTGTAGCTACCATGTGTGTGGCAGGGGTGGAATTCAGTTGGTTGTTATCTGAAACTTCAGAGCTAGTTGTCACTAAACTTTACACACTGAACCTTTTGAAACAAAACACCTGGTACTGGGGTAAGACAGTTTTGATTGGCTAGATTTTCTAATACTAGCATAATCAATAAAATTGTTATTAATAATTTTGAAAAATTGCCAAAATTGAAGGAGGATGATTTGGAGGTTGAACATGGCAGATTGTTTGAGTACTTGGATCAAATTAAAGTCTGTTTTATACTTGTGGGTCAACCATTTGAAGTTAGCTAAGCTTATAAGTGTCTCTGTTGAGTTAAGCCATGATAACAGCCACAGTTAAAGTTTCAATTCCAATATTCAGCTCTCTCTTGATGCCTCTGTAGTACTGTAAATGTAATGAGAAATAGTCTGATGGACCAGATGATGTTGTTAAACAATCAAAAGCTATAGAAGAAGATGGTTGGGGATCATTGTGGCAGAATATCAAAGTTTGTTGACCTACAGCACACTATGGTTCACGTCCAACAGTGTTTACACTTATGTTTTGGGTTTGTCTTTCTTGCTTTAGCCTTTCCGTGGATGCTTTGTCTTGAAGCCTAAGCTGACCCTTTTTTAAAGTCTAACCAAGTTATTTTTAATGCCTGAACCTACAGCTTGACATTTGACTTTGAGCAAAACTCAAACACATGCTTCACATCAGTACACAAACGTTCACAAGTGTTCCATAGAGAAACATTAAGATAGAGTTGCTATTGCTAATGCAGAGGTTTGCCAAGTGGTTTTGCTCTTTAAGTAAAGGATATACCCTCTCCTGGGACATTATGCAAACCACTGTTCCAGCTTGTTGCAGTTGAAATCTTGTTCAATATTGGCTTGAGTATTTTATTAAGACAGAGTTGAATCTGTATTGGCTAAAATTTGATCACTTTTTGAAAAAAAGAAAAATATTCTTGAGAGAATTCATCTGCTAGAGATAATGCTTGTGAAAAATGAGATCAAAGAGAGGACAGGAGAAGAGAGAATGAACTGGTCTTTTGTGAGAATTTGACAACGGAAAGATAATTGAAAGAGGAAGAGGTTGTGTGTCTGTGTGTTTGCAGTGAACAGTGTGATATTGAACAACCGCCTGTGTTCTATCCTTCCCACTTTCTTCAACTGTGCTTTATCATCCTGGTCCTAAACCTCCTCCCAAATATGCACCCATTAGAAAACCACCTCGAGGGCCATCTCGTTCACCATTACATAGTGAAGTCATTCTACCCCCTGCCACTTGCCCCTGTCTGGGTCTTCTCATAAAGCAACCCCTGCTGTGGTTAGAGCCTTATAAAGATGGATCACTTTTCCATTTCAGTTGCTCATCTGTGCGCGCGCACACACACACACACACACACACGCGCGCGCACACACACACATACACGCACACACACACACACACGCACACACACACATACACGCACACATACACGCACACACACACACATACTGCCATCCACCTCTATTAATTCCCCTAGTTGTCCTGTGCCTTTTGTCCAAAAGGCTAGTGTCACAGAAGGAGATAAATGAATCACAGTGTTGCAGTTTTCAGTGCAGTGGTAATGGTGTAGCCTTTACAGCTTTAGGGTGTGGCTTTTTAGGAAGAGGAAATAATTGTTTAATGTTTGTAGTAATACAATTTTGACAGAGAAATTGTCTGGGTGTTTGTGTTTATGACCTCATTCATGTGTATTTGCTCAAAAGCGCTCATGTGGCTCCAAGCATCTGTTGCATCTCATTAGAATGAATTACCTCCGTGGATTTCTCACACACACTCATGACATCCTTCATCCTATTCTATCCAGCCTGATAATCCCTTTATCTTGGAGAGTATTCAACACATGAAGGCCAATGCCACTGAATAATGATGAGCTCCTATCTACATTTCATTCTGTCTTATGTTAATCTTCATCTCAAGGTGACAGCGATAGAGAGTTGTATGCATGCACACGCTGTGGTTCTGTTGTGCGCATTTAGAGGAATCATTTTAAAAATAGGGTGATGCAGGTTGCATTTGTAAGGGAAAACAAGAACATTTTTGCACAGTTTTTACATGTATTTGAGATGGTCTTTTTTAAAATACCCTTAATCAGATCAGGAAATGGCACTTATGAATTCCTTCATAGAGCATATGTAACACACATGAACGATCCCATCAAGTGTGAACACATGGCTAGCAATAGCAAACAAATACGTGTGGACTGAGGAGGACACCAATGAACTTCTTGTTTTCATGCTTTAAAATATCAAGAAAGCTGGTTTAGAAGGAAAACAGCAGCAGATTCCTCTACCTCTTTCTCTATTATTTCTAAAGTTAGGTCCCATCGGTCACAGTGAGAGGACCCCAAAAACGACAGCCTGGATGCCTATAAAAGTAAGATTTGCATGAGGTCTGTAAGTCTGGCCCTCAGCACCAAATTCAAAGCAGCCCTTGCATCTTTTGGAAAACAATCTATAAAGGTCGATTTGTCTGAGCTTTTGCACTACAAATAAAAGCATCGTCCAATCAAGTCTTGTAGAACGGACATCCTGTCAAAAGGGCAAATGGTAATTTAATAATAATAATAATAATAAATAATAAATAATTGTTGCTACACTGTTGTGTATGGAAAACCAACAAAAATGTGATAAATATAATGAAGTGAAGGGCAACGTGTAGAGCAGCATCAACAAAAAACTAGACTGCAGAGATGGTGGTGCTTGTGTGACATTACTGTTACTTAAATCAAAGCCAGTTTTAGTGTGTCCTTTTACCTGGACACTGGACATAAACCCAGAGGATCAGAGCACACTAGTACAGCCATGGGAGCATAATAATAATAATAATAATGATGATGATAACGGATTGGATTTCTAAAGCGCTTTTTAAGGCACCCAAAGTGCTTTACATTATTGAGCCATTATTCATTCACTCACATGTTCACACTCTGGTGGTGGTGAGCTACATTTGTAGCCACAGCTGCCCTGGGGCAGGCTGACCGTCCACGCCAAAAGGCCCCTCCGACCATCACCAAACATTCATACGCTGGTGTGTGACACACAAGGCAAAGTGTCTTGCCCAAGGACACAACAGCACATGACTAGAACAGAGCAGGATTCGAACCGCCAGGCCTTTGCATTTTGGACGACCCTCTCTACCTCCTGAGCACCAGCCACCCCAGCTCAATACAACAAATATAGACCCAGAGGAACCATTCACACTGGATCAGATCTACTGGAGACTTACAGGCTGCAGATGAAACCTACATTTGATACTGGATCTATGATTGTTTCTGAAGAGCACAATGGGGTGAATATGGTCAGATGTTTAATTGAACAAGTGTCATAACTGTTGCTGATGATTATTTTCACTTGTTATGAACAGTTTTTATGCAAGATGTTTTTGGGTGAGTATTATGCATTTTAATGGCATTTTTAGGCCTCCAGTGGGGAGGGAGTTTAAACATCTCTATATCTACTCCTTTTGGGAACACTGTTTTAGTTTTTTCACATTTCAAACATTTGCTTGAAAATCTCACAGCTTGATATGCCTATTATTTCCTAAACAGGAGTGTGTAAATCTGTAGTGTGCGATGAATATGTCTTTGCTTGTTAAAGATGAAGGAGAAGAGAGGGTTTGTTTTTCCAGGATGTTGCCACCCCACACACATGCTCAAAAATATATGCACACATGCACTCCCCCAAACAGACAGACACCCTTTGTTTGCCCACACACTTTGCAGCTTTTGTCATGGGCCCCTTTGGCCTGGAAATCCCAGAGTTCAACAGTTCAGCCCCATCCCAGTGCTCTGCTAGTATTTACTAATAAGGTCACTTACAATGCGAGTGACAATCCTTGAAATCACTACAGTAAACCGTTATTTTTCACTGGGCTCATCCATTTACATATTTGGATGACATGCCTGGCCAATTTGTTTAGTTACACAAAAAGTGCTCCACTGCACAATTATGTGAGTCTGTTGTGTTTTTAGAGTTTCATTATTAGCTGAGCGGCAGTGCTGTCATAAAGCTAATCTTTTTGAAACTTCTGTGTTGTTTTTTTGTTAGTTTGGTTTTATTGGAGCACTGCAAATAAAAGTACTTTGTCTGGATGTGAAAGAATAAGAAATGTCTTGTGGGGACATTTAGCTCAGTTCCTTAAATTTCAGATTAACTCATGTTTGCTTGCTAAGCAGTGAGCATTGTGTTAGGGAGGGATTTTTTTTTGCTTTTCATGTTCAGTTGTTGGGCAGTTGTTGGAGCAGCTGTCATGGTTTTGGGGAGTTGCAGCCAGTTGCGTCTAACCGATGGGCGATGTTCTTTACGCTGACAGTACACTTCCTGTTTTCGTAAAGTGGAAGGAGGGTGTGAAATGGAAACAAAATTGTGAGATTTGTCATGTTCAAGAAAGCTATCAGCCTGAAAAAGCAGTTTTTCCTTCTTCATCTTGAGGACGAAAGAAGCGAAGGGCTCAGAAATGTGGAAGTGAAAGCCTTTACGGTTGTGAGTGAAAGATTCTTCTCTCCACTTGGGGTGGCAGCGTCTCACACAGATGCACACTGTGGAGCCCAGTTGAACAGACACTCAAAGGATCAACTCTCAATCATTTAAATGCAGAGCAACAGCCTTCGCCATTGGCAAAGATGATAATAAAACAGATAATGTGTGAGAAAGAAGGGGAAAATGAAATGCAGGCCAGGAGAAGCGATGACAAATTAGAATTTGTAGGAGCATAAAAGTGAAGAATTAAACTAAAAAAGGGTAAATGATACCGGTTATACTGGTTATTATAATTATTCATTCATTCATTATCTGAACCCGCTTTATCCTCACTAGGGTTGCGGGGGTCGCTGAAGCCCATCCCAGCTACTTATGGGTTATTATAATGAAATCCCAGTACACCTGGTGACAGAATCCTTTATTTAGAAAACAGCAGCTCTAAATGTCTGACTTAGCTGCAGAGCTAAGGCAAGTTAGGAACAAACTGGATGGAGGACACTGATGACACTCGCCTGTCTACCACAGTGGCCACTTTTTTGTGTAATATTATGTAATAAAGGGGTGAGTTAGATTATTCTACACTGACACCTTGAAAAAATGCATTATAGCCATTTAAGATAAGAACAGCAACAGAATGCTCAGCTTTTTCAATTGTACTGCTGTTTATTAGCACCATGTGTAATGTAGCACACAGCGCCACCTGCTGGTAGCATAACAAACAAGAGCATTCACTCCACACCAGTTCGTGGAACCACACATAATCTGCAGTATGATTTTTGTTAATTTTCAAAAGTTTGCCTCATATTTTCTTGTCATTTCCTGTAAACACAGCTGATGAAAAATGGCATCAGGTTGTATACGGCAGTGCCCAGTGGAGCAAAACAGTTGAAGTTATTCAGTGAACGTTTCTTATGTCTTTTATGTCACTTTCATTTTGTCTTGTTAACATTGTTTGTACCATGTTATGAATTGTGCCATTTTAATTGTAATTATAGGCCATTTCCATTTTATTACACCTTGTTAGGACTTTTTGCATATTTTTGCATCTTTTTATGTCTTTTACATCATTTTGTACATGCATTCACAGAATCCTCTCCAAGTGTTTTTAAGGCATAATAACAATTGTAGCCATTGGCAAAGAAGAATGATAACAAAAATGAGATGCAGCCTTTGAGAGATTATGAAAATGATGACAATTTAAAGTAAATAATGTTAAAATGCAGGATATTCAACCATTTTTTAATAATGTCATTGTGCTTTCCTAATAGTTGAAGCTAAATATTTATCAAAGAAGTAGATTGCCTGAGGTTATTCAGTCACAGCTTTGTGACCATCCAGCTGGAGTGGAACTACTGGGGTTTCTGGTTCAGTTGTGTTTTTAAGTGTGTGAATAACATCTACAGGCCATTGGAGAGCCCAGGGTTATCTATGATCTGGAAGACAGGAAACGTTTCTTCCCATGGGACTGTGTGATATTAAGTGAAGGCGGATTTTCTGATACACACACATACATGTTTACACAAAACCTGCGTATATACATACATGAAGCCCCAGTGGACTAAAAATGAAGGTCAGGGCAAGGCGAGGGAACTAGAAATGGTTTTGTCATTAATGTTGAAGACGTAAGACACATGTTGCTGTCTCTGGCGACGTACAGAGGAATGGGTGGAATTGTTGAAACCAGATCCTCTGGGTAACTACGCTGCTGTCTTGTAAAAACAGTGAAATGTGGTTTGGATTTTTGAAAGGACTCCATAAAGCTGGCAAGCACAGCAAGTGTTTTGATGGTGGTTTAACTGCATATGGCGATCATCATACCATAATGTAGCCCCATATGTTCATATGAGTTGTCACAGATAGTTTTTAGTATACATATCAAATTATTATTCCTCATTATTGTTTGAGATGTTGCTTTTCTAAAATATTGTATCAACAATAGCAATATTTAGCATGATATAAAATGATATCAGATTAATTATCATTATTTTATTCATTGTTGAGTCCAATTCAGAAAATAATGTGAGTAGGGCTGGTCGTGGTACATGGTTGGCGGCTCCCTTGAAGTCTGTGAATCAGGAAAAACTTCAAGTAAGGAAATGCTTATCTGCTTCGAAGAATTGTCTCAAATTTTATATATACATGGAGGAATCGCTATTAATGCTGCGGTTTACACATTACTGTATTGCTGAAGATATAAAGCCCAGATATCTGTAATATGAGAAGGAGAAGCAGACAAGCAAGAAAATGGGGAGTCTCACTAAATTATGCAGTTTCAATTTCTCCATTTAGGGAGGATAGATCAATTTCTCATACTAAAACCATTAACCCTTAGGATGGACAGAGTTACCATAGCAACGTGGATTATATTCCTTGATTAGAAGCTCCTGTTTTCAGTTCATACAAGCACATGGACACATAAGCATGCAGAGACAGGCTGAGATTTGTACATTAGACAGTGCATGGACTTAACAGCATTAAAAACACTTCTGATTTATGAACTGGCACAGGAGTCCTGCACGTAACCACAGCATGGAATCTAATGTGTGAATGACTGTGTGCTTGCATTTATTTAGTGCTAAGTGGTAAACCAGTAAGGATATCTATGACTACATACAGTATTTTAATATTGGAATGCAGAGGATTATCATGATATTCATCCATCTTTAGAGTTGGGAATGTCTTTTGTTGACTTACTCATTTTGAGCTATTTATTATTCTTAGAATAGTTTTAATGTTCCACCTGTGGATTTTTGAAATATTCCACGCCTTGGCAAACACTTATGTCTTAAATCTCTTATTACTTTTGGCATGTTTTTATTCATTTTCCTCTTGTTTCATCATTAACTAATATTTGACAACCACAAATGCTTATCTGATTTCTTCCATTTGCACTCCAAAGCTCAACATTTAAACCTGAAAGAAATAATGATCCTACATTTAGTGTGAGAATTAACAGTATTGACTGGAATGAAAGTGTTCATCGTGATACTGTTTTTGGATGTATTGCCCATCCCTGTATTCTGGTATGTGTTGTAGTTAGTATCTGGTCCCCCTGGTGTTGCAGCCTGAAGGGACTTGTATTTCATCAGCCTTCCCTGGGGACCTGTGTGTAGGTGTGTGCATCAATATGAATATGGTGGCTTCTATGAGGCCGTCTCCTTTCCTTTCTGTCTTTCTTTGGCCACTTCTGTTTCTGTTTATTGTTTTTGTCTCCACCAACCCTGCTGTCTTTTCTGTCTGCATAATGAATAATTTTTTTTTAGATTGTGTCATGGTTTCTATATGTGTTAATTGTGTTGCTTCTCCTTGTGTCTTCCATTCTGTCCTCTCTTGGCAGCAGCCCTCCTTATCCTTCTTTTCCCCTCCCCCATTTCTCCAACCCTGACTGTCCAAATGGCCCTGCAGTCAGGACGCAAGATGGTCAGTGGGGTTTGTAATATGTGTATGGATGACGATCTTTGTCCATTGTTTTTCTGTTTTTACTGGGACCGACTGAATGGTCATGAAGCACTGAAATGTATGAATAATCATGAATTATGTGAGATTCTGTGCATTTGTTAAACTCCTTGTGCTTTTATGCTCTCACCTCAGTGTGTGGTTGGCTGTTTATTGATTGGCATCAGTCAAACATATTTCACAAAGCAAGGGTGATATCATGGGTTGGTGGTCAACAAAGGAGAAGTCCCTTTTTGTCACTCAGTATTTAGCCGTGTTAGTGCAGTAATTTCTGCTGGATGTTGGAGGAAGACCAATAATTTATTTGGATAATTCACTTAGAGAGTTTGTCTTCATAATCTCTATTGAACATCATTCACATTTTCACCTTTTCATGTATAAAGTATATATTATATATATGTGTTTTGTTGAATGAATGAAGGAAACGATGTATGAAACATTGAACACTGATATGGTTCATGTCCCTGTGTTCCTTGGATCGAGTTGTATCTTCTGATGTAAGTAACTCCCATGTCAACCGTGCAGAATATGTGAAAGCCACTCCTATATCTAGTCTAGTTTTTTAGAATTGGAGCGACAAACTTGGTATCAAATGATTGCAATGTTTTAGTCTGTTGTTATCAAGCACATTTAGTACATAGATTCACAGTACATATCAGTATATTAAAAAAATTTAAAAAAATATTAAGACTAAAAAATATATTATGCATATCTGCAATTAATTGAGACACTTTCCTCAGTAGAATCCAGATAACTAACAGAACATCCAAGTCAAAGTAATAAATATTGATATTAGGGTCTCTCAACAGGGTGGTTCCACCTCCCAGGAGACATTTGAACAACATGGTGGGGCATTTTGAATGAGAAAGCTGGGAGGGGAGGGCTCAGACACAAATGGGGGGCATTAGTCACTGTTAGGCATCACAACGTGTAAGTATCTATATCCAATGGTGTATTTACCTACCGGTGCCTTGTTATTGAGTTTTGTTTTGGTTTCCAATACAGTAGCTATTAGCTCATTTTAAGGCACTACAGAGTGAAGTGTTGAGCATATGCAGAGCTGATTAGTGTTTGTAGTAACCCACCTTACAGTTTGTGCAAATAGAAGAAGAAACAGTTCTTTTGCATACAGTGCTATTGTAAGACCACATCCTGGTCCAATTCTTCAAACATTCCTCTGCAATGAAGCAAAACCTCTCATTGTTTTGAATAAAAGAAGTCATTGCTTTCTTCTCTCTCGACTCCTTTTATGTTTTTATTTTTTCATTTTGGAAATGTAAGCTCCTGACTTCCTGCAGGGCTCCACAGCACGACCTCTTAAAGAGGAAGTTGAAGGTTTGTCCTTCTAAAATCTGTTCTTTTTATTATTGCTGTAGAACTGCCTGTGGCTGTCTTTTGAAAAGCCCGTTGGGCCTCAGTTCTCAGTAGCCATCCGGTTGTAAACCTTTGCTGTCTGTCGGTCTGTCTGCACCTCAGAGGACACAGCAGAGGGAGGTTTCACATAGCTACCCACAGAAACTGAAGCCTCTACACTGCGTCAGAGGTTAATTCTCTCCTGCTCCCTCTGTCTTTTGCTTTTATCCAAGTACTCATCCAGTTCATGAAACCCCCCCCCTACACATATGTCTCTGCATGGCTAGTGTGCTACATTGCAGTATCAAGTAGGGTCTTTACTTGCAGGGCCAAAAGAGGGCAGATTGGATTATTTGGCTTTTTGGCTCTAGCTTCTTGCATGGAGGGTTAGTCCTGGACAGGACTTGTGGTGGCTTTTCTCTAAGTTTTTAGGGTGGGTTTTTTTTGTGTGTGCACAGCTGGGTAAGGACTGAATTTGGAATTCTGCCGTTTAATTCCCAAAGCACATTCCTTTTCAAATGGATTTCTAGTCTGTTATTTTCTATGTCATGAAACACAAGACAGCCACACATTGATTGTCTCTTGTCCAAGGCTTCTGTATTCTTTCATCAGAATGAGAAAGCACAGGGGATGAGAATGACAGTGACAGCATAACAGAGGGTAGTTGTAGTCATTGGCTCACAGTCTGATATCATACGCTGGCATGTGGAGTTTTCCAAGGTAAAAAAGATACTCTGAGCTTTTATGTGTGGTGTTTATTTATCAAGCTTTTAGAAAAGAAGTGTGTCCTTACTGGGAAAAATTGATGCTTTTCCCACCAGGCATATTCAACAGGGAAGTATGTGAGAAATTCTACCAACAGTGTGCTGTGTTTTTGTACTTAACAGGTTATTCTGACTGTATAAGATGAAATAGTTTTGGATTTTTGTCATAGCCCTGTGATGAGTTGGTAAAGTTTCCAGTGTGTTCATTGCATTTGTCCAGTTTCAGGGATTCTTTTTTTCTTTGGCTGGGCAATAAGGCTGAAAATGTTAGGATGATTTAAAAGAAAAAAAGAAAAGAAATCACATTACAGATACGTTAGATATGGATACTTAACATAGTTAAAGGCAAATCAGAATCTCTGTAAAGCTTGCAAGCTGATTTGTGGTCATCATAACTGTCAAGGATGGGGGAAGCTGAAGAAACCAGACATTTATTGGTTTTATGTTATTTGCTATAAAATGAATAAATAAAAAACAGCAACAAACCGAAAATCATGTTAGACATACAACAGAAAGATGTATTATATAAAGATGTAAGTCTTCATCATTATCAACAACTTTGTGACCTTCATTGCCATCATCACTATCAACACTATCACTATTAACTGCGTCATTCTCACCTTTACACCTTCACCATCATTAATAATCACCACCATTATCACCACCTCCATCATCATCATCATCAGTTTCAGTTAACGTGCAGCGTAACTATGGCAACAAAAACACCTGCTTGAGTAGAAGATACGCATCCTGTACAGCTTTAATAATCCTGTAGAGGTTTTGTTCTAAACATATTTGTGTTTCTTTTTTTTTCCTCCACCATAAATAGCTCTGATGGGTAAAAGGGAAGGTTGCCATGGTGACATAGCACTGTGGCAGCCGGTAATTATTCTGGTGTGAGTGCCAACAGGGAAAGAGAGACAGACAGAGACTTGTGAGCTGGCACACGGTAGCAGATAGTGACACCTGGACACAAGCCTCTTGGATGTAGACCAGATAAGGAAGTAAGCCTGCCCCCTGTAGTCGTGACATCATTTTTGACCACATGTTTATCATGATTTGAAGTCGTGTCATGCACAATTTGGAGATGGAGGTTACCAACTGTGGAAATTCACAGGGTGTTTTCAGTTTGATATGATAGAAAGACAAATTTGCAGATTTAAATGCTGCAGATTATGGAGTGTAGGCTGTGGGACACATATGTTAGATGATACAGTTTAAAGATGATGTCATTATCATCTCAGTTACATGGACAAAGCAGTCAATAAAATAGCCATGGTGTGCTCATACCATGTAAAATAAGAAAGTGGAGGCAGTAATAAAAGGCCAGTGTCTTTGAGTTACAGGGATTTAGGAAGATCTTGTTGCAGAAATAGAATATATTCATAGTCATGTTTTCATTAGTGTTTAGTCATATGCAGGGCTGGGTGATAAAACAATAAGGATATATATCACAAAGTAACTTTTCCTCAATACAAATATGAGACATGCTCGATACAATTTTGATAAAATTCATTCGTCCATGCTTTAACAGACGGTAGAACAGCTAATCATAATTAAGTAGCACCACACCAAACCAGTCACGCTAGAGCCATGTCAAGTTAGGTTGACACGCAAGCACAGGCATAAGAGCAGCCGCAGCACACAGGCTAATGTTTGGGCTGCAGCGGGAAATAACAAGTGTTCCCTCAGGAGAAAATTTGACCAAGAACTCAGGCAACCACGTTACTGAAAATTAGGGTGTGAACCATTTAGGTCCTGATGTGCAACAGAGGCATAGAAGCCATGAGTTGGATGTACAAAACATGTTAAGTTTCATTTTCGGGTTACGCCAGTTATGCCAGTATGGAATGCACCCCCACATATATATCCCCAGTATAGTTTAGTGAAGATGGTCTGTTTTGTTTGTGTTTTCTTTTAAAACTTGAAAGTGTTCACCTGCTGGTCAGACTTTTAGTTTAGTTTGAAATATATGGACCTGTTTTATTTATCTGAAATAGTTGCATAATGTTCGTCAGCACATCTATCATGTTCAACCTCTGACAGAAAATAGATCATATTGAAATGAAAAATAACCTCCTGATGTCTTCACAACTAACTTATGAGTAACGGAAAATTTAAACTTGACAAAAATACTGATTTGATTTATATCGTGATACATATTGATATTGTCTGGTATGAAAAAATATATATATCGTGATATGATTTTTTCCATATTGCCCAACCCTAGTCATATGAAAATATCATCCACTGTGTTTTCATTACCTGACAATGAGTCAATTTACAGAAGGATCAGGTTGTCCCCATGGTATCTCACTAACTCAGAACATACTCTGTCTTCTTAGTCTTTTCTGTTTTACAGCAGGCGTCAACCAGTGCATTTCTGTCACATACATTTGGGTTTCAGTTAAAATGTATTTCAAATTGTGACCTAATTTACAAAAAAATTATATCAGAGAATGTAAATGTCATCATGGTTTAAAATCCATTTGCTTTTGAACCCCAAACCAAATTCGTTGGTCTGGATCAATCACATTCTCTCAAGCTCTCCTGCAGTTCCTCAAAGCCTCTGTCTCACATCTGTATCTGCATTTCTTCATACATTGTGGTATTGCTTTCTGTAATCATTATTGTTGTTGTTATTATTGGTCCACTAAATCTGTTTCCAATACACTTTTTCACATAAACATTTTCTAACATGGGACATTTCCACCTATCACCTGTTTTTGGGGAGTTTCTTTTTTGTTTTTTTTTAACACCAAATTTAAAATGGTATTGAAACAGTCCCTGACCCTGTCCACACTACAAGTTTTTTCGTAAACGTCTATTTTCCTCCCCTGTTTTTAAGAGAATTTTGCTCATACAACCTTAATTTTGGTACCTCTATACACAGTGTTCTCAACTAGATGTGACTATATTACACATTAAACCTTTAAAAACACTGCATTGCACTGTGCATATGTGTTGAGAATAGTAAAGTGGGTGGCTTTTTAAAAAACACAAACATGTTCACAGTAATTTTCTCTCATGTTTTCTCATACAACCTCCCTTTGTGCATTTACATACATGCATATCATCACCTCTCTCCAAGGATAATATTTAGCTCAGTGCCTCCCTTTTCCAACCAGCAGTAATCCAACCCACCTCTCATTTTTATCTGTTCTCTTCCAGGCAAGGCCAACCTGACGAATCATCCAAGGTGTCAAGGTAAGCCCCAGTTCTGTGTCTCTCACTAGCCAGTCACACTAATAGCAACACCATTTGAAACCGGTGCCTGAGCAAAAACAGGAATTCCTCTGTCATTTTTGAAGAAGTTAAAATTGGTTCCTGCATCCCAGTGTCTACCACAGAACTTCTTCCTGGCTGGCTCACTTGAAGATGAGCAGGAATGCCTCGTTGACAACTCCCACCCTCCCCTCTAGCATGAGCATACTGTAGAGACACAGCTGAGTTTATATGACCACACGCTGATTCTGTACGATACACTGGTCCCAGACAAAAGGACTTTGAGGAGGTGATGAAAGAAGATGGATTGTTATATTATTGTCGTTCACTTCTGATAAGTTCAAAGTCTGCTAGAGCTGTTTCATGTGTTGATTGAAAGAAGAACAGTGATGGATGGATGGATGGATGGATGGATGGATGGATGGATGGATGGATGGATGGATGGATGGATGGATGGATGGATGGTCAGAGAGTGATGGTTAGTCAGAGAGATGGATGGACGGGTGGACAGACAGACAGAGGGATAGCCAGACAAAGACCTTTGTCAGGGAAAGTTTGGGGGCAAGGGAAAGATTTTTCCCAGGTACTTTAGATGGGAACGCACTGGGGTTTTTCAAATTTCCAGGTAATGCTCAAAATTCCTGCAGTGCAAAAGGGCATATTGGTATCATCAAGGAAACACTCTTTTCTAACAAGCTCTGCATTTCATAATCACAAGTCATGGTTATTAAAACAACAATTTTATATTGCGATTGTAAGGATACTTACTGCAATGCAAAGGTTAACTTTGGTCTCTGCATTCGTAATTAGCAGTTGCACTTAGCGCATCAGGAGCAATGAGCTGTCTTTGAAGGTGGTTGGGGACCAACTCCAGATCTTCATCAGCACTGTGGTCAAGGGAACTGACTGGAGAATTAACCTATGTATAACTGTTTTTAATGGCGAAGGAAGCCGGAGGACCCTAAGGAGACCCTTACAAATTGATAGGGAAAGAAGGCCATAAGTAAAGAGAGAACGGACAAATTTAAAACAGAATCACCTGGGGCCTCAGGTACAAAGAAGTGCATGGATTTCACACTGAAACCCGGTGTACGTGCATATCTGGAAAAGTCTGTTTGCACAAAAAAAAACAGATGAACAAAACTGAGTGTACGCGCAAATCCAAACACATTTCTTTTGCTTTCCAATGCTTTGGTTCACCAACAGCTGTTGATGCCCGTCCACAGCCGTGTCCTCACCCGAATCACAAGAGGGCATCGTAAGGGCAGTCGGTGGCATCAATGAGGCCTCGACTGACTTATAAATGTTCTCACAGACACACTACACACAAACACTACATTAAATACATTTAGCAACAAGTGAAGTTTGTGTCCTTGTCTCTTTCTATGGTTGAAATGTACTGGGCTGATTGGCATTGATGGGTCCAGTGTCGGGGGGGTCTGGTTTGGGGGGGTAGGATGACGTGTCTGTCGGTGTGTTAATTGTTCATCTGTGTATTTCTGATGCGCATATCACCCTGGGGAATTAAATTTTTCACATTATTAACAGTTTCCCAGTATCACCTCTAAGTGTCGCCAAAGGTTCCAAAGCACTAGAAACGTGCGTACGCAGCTGTGGAGTTGGTGTGGAGGACCACACATTTCCACAGTCATTCCACTCTTTGTACATCTGAACGTGAGCGTGGAAAAGGGCGTACCCCATGTTTTTGGGCATACACACCCTTTGCACATGAGGCCCCTGGTCCGGCTCAATTCACAACGTTCTGTGAGGTAGAAGCTCTGACCACTAAGCCATGATGCTGCCCGTAAATATTTTTCTTTGGTTTTTTGTTTACATTCTTGACTCAGACTACATGTGCAGTGTGTGACTTACATCGTCTGTCATATGTTGTTTTTGCCTCAATATGTTTGCATATACATTTTACAACCTTTTTACCATGTTAGGTCTTTTGTGACCACATTCAACCTCTACCACATCTTATTATGTTTTACTTGGGGTTTACTGTCTTTCCTTGTCGGCTTGTCAGAGTTTTTCCGGCAGACAGAGAGTTACAAGGTGGACACTTCTGTCAGTGTTTTCTGGCATTTTCATGAATGACACTATTTTTACAATGCTCTGCACTTGTTACTAAACCTAAAGTAAGAAGGTGGTTCACAAAATGGTGGATTGGTGGTTCAGATCTTGTCCCCTTCCCACATGTTGAAGTGTCATTGAACAAGACACTGAATCTCAAGTTAAGTGTTGTGTGAATGAGGGTTATTGTGATTCATAAAGTGCTTTGAATACCATCAATGGAGAAGAGGCCTGTAAAAGACCAAGTCCATTATTGTCATTACAGCTTATTTTTACATTTTCCTCCTGTCTTTTTGTTTTGCTTCTTTAACATTCTCTGTACAGAATACACTTGCAGAGTTAGCACAAATTCAGATAGAATTATCACATGTCTTTATAATAGGGATGCCCTGATTGCAAAAGTCTTGATAACTGATGTCTTTTCCATTGTTACTTTCTGTTTCTTTATTGTTTGTTGATATCCATCCCAATTAACAAAGAAATCTTTGGTATACATGCAAAAAATGGTCATTGTTTTGCAGTCTTTCAGTCTTCAAATATACAAATTTAATCAAAAACCTCTCATATACCATGACAGTTATACCACTGCCATCTGTGAAGGGATATCTAATATGCCAATACCAGTATTTACTGATACCAGAAAATATTATCCTATACTGATGTGTGACTGATATGCCAGTGCATACCTACTTTGTGGTGCTTTCATATGATGCTGTTTTGTTTCACATAAACAGAGTATGTCAGCTGAGTGTTCTGTCCTTCCGTCTAAACCATAACACATTATAGTTTAAACTTACTGAGAGTGTGGGCACGCGTAATCCTGAGCATGTTCAGATCTTGTAGGAGAGCTCTCCATATTCGATCAGATTTGTCAGGATGAATGTTAATGGGCCTGTATGTCACTTTGTGCTCCTAGTTTTAGTTCTGTTTTGCATCTCTCTGTGTATTACAAACACAGCAGTGATGAATACCCTCACACATACACTTTCACATGCACCGCATGCATGCAGCAAACCATGCACTCATTTACTTGTCTAGAGGATTTTATAAGCACATGATCTCACCCCCAACACACTCTCAAAGACATGCGCCATACAGTAAATAACCAATGACAACATCACGGATTCCATCACTTCCATGGAATCAACTTCTGTTGTTTAGACAGAGACGTGATGGGGATGCTTATTGCTGCGGAGGCTCTGCAGCAGAATGAAGCAGAACACCGTCTGCACTGCAGTCTGCGACCTGCTCTGCACTGCCATCTGCTGGCCATGAGCGGACCTTAGGATGTCAGGATGTTCCCCCTAAACGTTCGGCATTTCCTGTTAAAGCAAATTCAAATTCTTGTGAAAACACGATGTTTTTTGCTGAAAACTGACCCAAATCATTTTCAAAGACTTAAACTAACCAAATGTTCTATATAGCGAACAAAGTAATGACCAAAACCCACACTAATTATGCTGATGACATGAGTGAAAAACACTTGTGGATTTAGTCTTTTGTGTAATGATAAAATTGACAATAAAGTTACAGCTAGTTTTGGCATTACACATTATATCAAAAGTTAACCAAATAATCAACAAATGAACCAAATAATCAACAAAGTAAACTAAATAATGAACAAGGTTACCAACAATTAATAATTGAATAATTGTGAAAATCACTAAAACAATGAATGAAATTAACAAATGAATAAATCATCAAAATGGATAAAGTAAGAAACAAAATTAATGAAATAACAGAAATCTTGAAAATTAAAACATTTGTGTTCAAAGAGATGAACAGAAAATGAGGCTAATGCCACCTTTATGGTCTTAGAAAATGTCAGTAATAAAATGACACCCTGAGTGTAATGTGGAGCTTGTACATTCACTCATTGATTGTGGTTTTCAATAGTTTCAGAGACAGAGCTTCAAGAATCAGTGCTATAAAATCTAAAACTATCACTGTCAGTCACAACACTATACTTACTTTTAACCCAAATATCCTGTGTGTTGTTTCTGCAGCCTGTCGCCATCCGATGTCCTCTCCCCCCACAGTGTGATGCGTCATGGCTCCGGTGCTGAGTGGAGTGTGGTGGGGGCCCGAGGTGGGCGTTGTTGGTTCAGAAGCAGCAGCAGCAAGCAGTGTAGCATCCTGGTTGGGCAGTGAACAGCTGGTCCTGGTCTGCACCCTCAGCACCCTCACTGCTCTTCTACTGGTCTCGGTGCTGCTGCTACTGTGTGCCGGCTGCCAGGGGTGAGCACACGCACACACACACACACACATACACACACACACACACACACACACACACACACACACACACACACACACACACAAACAAACCAACAATTAACTAGTTCAGTAAAAGTTCTAGGAAATAGATACCAGGAAAGGCTGGTATGTGGAGCGTTTTCTGGTTTTATGTATGTGTAAATATTTATTTTTATTTTTTAAATACTAGCTCTATGAGTATCTGAGAGGGCATTTGTCAAGACACTTAAACAACAAGGTAGAGAAGTGCTAAATGACAACAAATAAGAACCACAGGAGGATATTACTCTTGATAACAGTAGTTAGAACTAATGGTGAGAGTTGGCTTTGCACAACATAAAGTTAAAAAGTTTGTATGAAAGCTCATTTGTTTAACTTTGTGGTCATTCAAAGATTAATGTAATTTAGAGTTGAAATATGTTAAAATAGGTACTATTCTTCTTTATAATGAAGAACAAAAGAAAGCAATAGAAAGTAACATCTGCAATTGGCTAAAATCTTATTTTGAGTACTGGAATCAGCCAAGAATGTTGATGCATCTTTTCTTCTTCTTCTTCTTCTTCTTCTTCTTCTTCTTCTTCTTATTATTATTATTATTATTATTATTATTATTATTATTATTATTATTATTATTACCATTTTGTGTTGGAATATGATAGAGTAGATTAATAACACCTTTTTGCCTTTTCTATGGTTTTAGATATGTGGATTAAAGGTAAGAAACACATTACTTCAAGTTTCAATTCCATTTTATTTATAGAGCCCAATATCACAACAAAGTCGCCCCACAGGGCTTCACAGAAATTGTTGAATTGATAAAAAAACTAAACAAAAAAACCCAATGAAAATAAACAATCGAGTGATCATTTGATAAACAGGTGGTGAATAAATGGATTCGTGTCCTGAGCATCCCCTATCCTTAGACCTTCTTTCTCAGCAAGGAAAAACAAACAAACAAACAAACAAACAAAAACAAACAGTGAGAAACAGAGAAACCTTGGGGAAAACCACAGTGAAGGAGAGATCCATTCCCATGAACAGACAGGCTGTTGGTGAGACCAGTACTGACGAACATTCTTTTGCTGATGTAGTTCCAGTCTGTAAGGATGCGGTAGGGTGGGGTTACATGTGGACAGCTGAGGGGTACATCTGGTGGGGGTGAAGAGGTTCATCCAGATAGGTGAGGGTAACGGTTCAGGTCCGGGGTCAGCCAGCAGGACAGGGCATAGATGGGTCACCTCTGGTCCTGTCGTCATTGGGCCATAAGCAGACACATGTGAAACAGTAGCCACTCCCCCAGAGGGGAGAAGAGAAAAGGGGCACAGGGTGAACAGCGGTAGAGCACACTTAGTACGTAAACTAGATACTGGAATTAGAAGTACAGACAAAAGTGGTACAGAGCGCCAGAAACAGGTGATAGGACTCAGTGCCTGTACTTCCACCAGCATTATTGCTCCTAGGGCAGTTTAGACTGAACTGTGGGTTCAGTCTGGTTTAACTTAGACTGAACTGTAGGTTCAGTCTAGGTTTAACTTAGACTGAACTGTGGGTTCAGTCTGGTTTAACTTAGACTGAACTGTGGGTTCAGTCTGGTTTAACTTA
>JAPTYQ010000003.1:918695-932494 GCA_029814465.1 Ostorhinchus cyanosoma
GAAGCTGGAAATAGTATTTGGAAATAACCTATTTTGGTGCTGATAATTTCATTTTGAATTGCAGATTACGATCAGGTTTGTACATAAAAATGAGACCTTTTCAAGATCATAGAAAAAGTCTGTTCAGCACCTTTAAGGTACTCAGGGCAAATCTCATCCACCCGTAGTGCCCTGCCCCTGAGGAGCTTGCCAACCACCTCAGTGACTTCAGCTTGGGTCATGGACAAGTCCACCTCTGAAACTCAGCCTCTGCTTCCTCCATGGAAGACGTGGCAGTGGGACGGAGGGGATCCTCGAAGTATTCCCACGAACTAACAAGGCTCGATAAGATTCTTTCTTCAGCTGGACGGCATCCCTTACTTCCGGTGTCCACCACCGAGTTCACGATTGCTGCCACGACAAGCCCCAGAGACCTTGCGACTGCAGTTCCAAGCAGCTACTTCAACAATGGAGGTGGAGAATATGGTCCACTTGGACTCAATGTCCCCAGCCTCCCTTGGGATCTGGGAGAAGCTCTCCTGGAGGTGAAAGTTGAAGACCACACTGACATCAGGCTCTGCCAGATGTTCCCAACAGACCCTCACGAGACTTTTAGGCCTACCAAGTCTGTCCTGCTTCCTACTCCGCCAGCGGATCCAACTCACCACCAGGTGGTGATCGGTTGACAGTTCTGCCCCTCTCTTCACCTGATTATCCAAGACATGTGTCTGGAGGTCTGATGACATGACAATGAAGTTGATTATCAACCTCTGGCCTAAGGTGTCGTGGTGCCATACGCACTTATGGACATCCCTGTGCTCGAACATGGTTTTGGTTATGGACAAACCGTGACTAGCACAGAAGTTCAATAACAGAACACCCCTTGGGTTCAGATTGGGGAGGCCGTTCTTCCCCATCACCCTCCTCCAGGTTCCACTGTCGTTGCCCACGTGAGTGTTGAAGTCACCCAAGAGAACAATGGAGTCCCCAGTCAGAGCACCATCCAGCACCCCTCCCTGGGACTCCAAGAAGGCTGGGTACTCTGCACTGCTGTTTGGCCCACAGGCTGAAATAACAGTGAGGTGCCTGTCCCTGACCTGAAGGTGCAGGGATGCGACCCCCTCATTCACCGGGGTAAACTCCAACACATGGCGGCTGAGCTGAGGTACTATGAGCAAACCCACACCACTCTGTCACCTCTCACCACAGGTAACACCAGAAAAGTGGAGAGTCAAGGGGTTGGGTTCCAGAGCCTAAGCTATGTGTGGAGGTGAGCCCAACTATATCTAGACAGTACCTCCCTCACAAGCTCCGGCCCCTTACCCTCCAGTGGAGTGACATTCCATGTCCCAAGAGCTAGACTCTGTGTCCAGGGATCGGGTCGTCGAGCTCCCTGCCATCAACTGCCACCCAATCCACACTGCACCTAGCCCCTATGGTTCCCTCGGCAGGTAATGAGCCCACCAGAGGACGGGCCCATGTCATCCTTTTGGGCTGAGCCACAGCCAGGCCTCGTGGGCCCGGCCATCATGTGCTCGTATACCAGCCCCAATCCTTGGCCTGGCTCCAGGGTGGGGCCCTAACTGCTCTGTACCGGGTGATGTCATGGCCCTTTTCTTTTTTTCTTCATAGGGGCTTCTGAACTGCTCTTAGTCTAGCCCGTTACCCAGGACCTGTTTGCCACTGAAGACCCTACCAGGGGCATAATGCCCCAGACAACATAGATGGGATCATTCAGGCAGTCAAACTCCCCCACTATGATAAGGTTGCAGTTCAAGGGGGAGTCAGTCAATCACTCAAATTTATATAGTGCCAAATCATAAAAAAATTATGTTGTGACACTTTACATATAGAGCTGGTTCAAACTAGATTCTTAAGTCAATTTACAGACACCCAACAGAATCCTCCAGTAGCAAACACTTGGTGACAGTGGCAAGAAAAAAACTTCTTTTTAAGAGACAGAAAGCTCAAGCAGACCTGGAGGATGGTTATCTGCCTTGACCAGCTGGGATTAAAGAGAGAGGGTTAAAGGAAGAGAGAGAGAGAAAGATTGGGGGAGGGGGAGATAGGGAGAGACACATGGATGCACAGTAAATTGAACTAGAACCGTTAAAAACTAGAACAGCCTGTGCTAGTATAATTAGAACAAATGTCCATAACTGTTAATACTACTACTCTAAATACAAGTACTAACAGTCAATATACTACTACTGCAGGTGTTAGCACAAATAAATCTCTACCATCTCTGTGACTATATAACTAGGCTTACACCATCGGAAACTACGGTTAGGGGTATATCCCTGAATGCCCCCAATCCTTAATGATGTCATGACGTGAGGAATCTCCAAGTCATGACTTTACATCTGCACGTGATTTGAAGTCAATCAGACAAATAGTTCCAGAAATATGAACAAAAGAATGTTTAGTGATTTTAAACTTTTGAGCGTCCCCTTGTGGACAATCAAGAAATGGTAACTCATCCAAAATCGATTCCGTTCTTCCTCTCGATGATATTCATTGATATGGAAAATTTTGAATTTCTAAACCAAATATTTTTCAAGTTATCGCGTTCACACGAAGAATATCTGGCAGCAGCAGTCAGACCAAAAACACAATATCCCTGAAACTCAGTTTGAGGATATAATAAACACTATCACAACTATATGGATAAGTGATTGATGATGAGTCCAGGAAAGCAGTCAAGTCAGTAACATGTATTTGGTTGGGCGTGAATAGAGGAGAAGAGGAGGAGCAGAGGGGAGGTCAGACAGAAGGAGAAAGGAGGCCAGTGTATCATGATGAGTCTCCCCATCTAAGCCTATGGCAGCAGAACTAAGAGCAGCCTGAGCCACCATAACCTTCATCAAAAGGGAAGGTTTTAAGCCTCCTACATGGAGACAGTGTCTGCTTCCTGGACCAAGGCTGTGAGGTGGTTCTACAATAGAGGAGCTTCATAGCTGAAGGCTGTAGCTCCCATCCTACTTTTGGAGATTCTAGGAACCAAAAGTAAGCCTGCATATTGAAAGCATAGTGCTCTAGCTGGATTGTATGGAACTAAGAGCTCTCTCACATATGTAGGTGTTCTGTTTTTGTTTTGTTCTTTTTGTTCTTTTTTCTGTTTGTCTGTTTTATTTTATTATTTGTATTTACTTTTTGCTATGTAGAAAATCCAAAAATATTGTCTTTTCTAATATGACTGCTACTTTCTTTTACCTTGAATTCAATAAAGAGAATTAAAAAAAATACTGATATCATTGACAGTCACATTTGAAAAGCTAAGTGGCAGTCATTTTTTGTTTTGGCCTAATGCTCCACCTATCACCTATCTCCTAATCATGAAGTCAGTAGCATTTCAGCATCCAGGTTGCCAGTTCCTACTGAGCTGCAGCTAGTCACACATTTGTGATCACAAATATCTGATATTACCAAACCTAAAGGTGTGGGGGGGGTTTAAACATGACAAATTTGTGCATTCATGTCTGTATCAGGCCCATACCACAATGGACTGGGCCCAGAGAGTTACAGAAATATTAAAGCATCTTTAGTTTCAGTTTGCACCAATCTGAGGTGGGTCATTGAATTGACTAGATAATAAATTGTTTGAGAATCAAAAACCGTGCCTCATTATTGCTAACATTAGGAATGCATTATGCTGAGATGCCCTCAGCATAGGATGGCAATATGAAACTTAGATGATACATTACATCGGTCAAATGTGTCCTCTTTCAGTCTTTATACATAGTATAGTAGAGGAGAGACAGCGGGTGCATATTGAGGCACTGGCACATATTCTGTGGCAGCCACCTGGATGCCGTGCCTCAATCTTTAACTACTTTGCAAACCATCACGCATGAAGCATAAATATAATTAACAGATGATAAACCTACAGTGTTGGACTCGTCGCTTGCCATGGCAGCTCCTTATAGTAGACACTCATATTGGATCTGGCAACCTCTAATCTGAGGGGGAGGCGGAGGGGATACCACACTCTACAGTATTTTGAATGTGACTGCAGTACCAGTTTTGGTCACAAACCTACATACGGCTCCTTTAAAAACATGTTAAATGCAAAGGAAGGTCACACTAAATACTACCACTTTAGTTTATAGAAGTTGTTTTCTCCCTGAAACTTGTTTATACTGCTGCACATACTTCACATATTTCCAGACTGTATCTTAATACAGCCACTGAGGAATGCACATCTGTGGTTATTAGAACTTCACTAAACTAACAATATTATATAACAATTCTGAGCAACCCCCCATATCACACCATATGCGTGTGCAAACACAATGTAAATAATATTTAATCTTATCTATTTTATCTAATATTGATTTTGGCCTAGGACTTTCAGACAGCACATCTTACTACGTAGTACTGTATATTTCCATGTACTGTCCTCCCATAAAAGCTTTTCGTCACCCTATGGAAAGTATTCTAGATCTGCTACTGTAAAAGTTACTGTCACTGCATGTCACTGGATAATAACTGTCATGTGTTAAAATAAAACTGTAAGGTGCAAAACAAGATGTAATATTCAGAATGTATATCAGTTGTTGCTTCAACTATTTACCGTTTCCCCAGATTCTTGTGGAGAAAATCTGGGGAGATTATAAATGAAAAACCTTTGTGTTTACATTGAAAACAACAGAGCAGAGAATTCTTACGTCAACTTAAAATCAGATCATAGGAGTTAAAAAGTCCCATGACACCTGAAAAGTAGGCTACATGCCTGTAACAACTAGGTTACAGCATTGAGCCTGACTGCTCTAAGTTTTCCTCTTCGTAGCCTAAATTCCCCTTTTTTCACTCTCCTTCCCTCCTCCATACCCCCTCCCTCCTCGTTTTCTCTCCATCCTTGCGTCATTGTTTTGAATGGAGCATCCTCCCGACTTGCATTACAGTCTGCCGGGGAAGGGGGAGCGGCGGGGGCTTGTGGAGGCGTGTGCTGAGCCGACCAATTGCAGCCCTCGTCAGCCGCCGGACCGCACATGTTTACAGGCAGCATTCCGCCGGTAGAGGCTCTGCTCGGTTGGAGCTGACGGCGGACTGGATTCAGCGGGACCCGGAGCCGGAGTCACCTCACGGTCGTATTTTCCGCCGTGTTTGACATAAACCGGGGAATAACGATGTACGGAGTCGCGGGAGATTAAATAACTCGACGTTTTTGCTTCAGTTATTTGCTATCGGAGCGCTTTCTTCGTGGATAAGCCGCCATTTTGTTAATCGTGTACAAATGTCATTTCGGTTCCGAAAAGCCGCTGTTGGTCCAGGTTTTCCCGCTGCTTCGCCCGCTCGCAGGGAGCAGTGGGGAAAACAAACAGGTCGAACGGAGAAAGATTGGTAGCCGGTTGGATGTGGAGGTTGTTTAGCGGCGAAGGAATTGTTTTCTCGCTGAATGTTTCGGTCCGGTGCTACTTCCAATTTGTCGGTGCTCTTTGGATTGTATTCACCAGGCGGACTTTGAGGCAGCGTTTGGAGTTGTGGCCCTCCGAGTATGTTGCCGCTTTCTAACATTTTGTCAGGGTTGTTGGAGCGCATACTCTACCCGTTGCGGTTTTGTTTTTTTCTCGACGTTGTTTACCGGTTATATTTCGACGTTTAATGATTTAAAACCACCGCTTTGCTGCGTCTGAATTTCGCGAGACATTTCTAGACATGCATACAAGGCGTTTGGTGAAACGGTCGATCCTCGGCAGCCGCGTTTATGCGCCGAGTCCGACGGGGGACGGTGCCCCGGTGACAGGAGTGGTCCAGGCTGTCAAGCAGGAAAACAGAGACGTCTCGGCCGCAGGATCCCGGCGCAGCGTATACACCGTGCTCATGCAAGACGGGAGCCTCAAGGAGTTCTCCGAGGAGGAGATAGCTGCGGGCTTCAACCACACGGCAGCCAAAGGACCGCTTAAGTCCAGCCTGAAGGTAGGTGTGTGTGTGTGTGCTGTGTGTGTGTGTGTGTGTGTGTGTGCGCGCGCAGAGCCCGGGCCGGCAGGCAGTGCTCCACTGTTTTTGTTGTACGGCGCTTTGCAGCGTTTAACCGCTTCCTGCACGGAGCGGATTTAACAGCATCACCGCTGCCGCCACGGATGGCCAAAAATGAAGGCATTTGGTAGACCAGCCGCATATAACACGAACACAGTATCTTTTTGTTCTCATATTGAATTAAATAACGGGCTGTCATGACATTTGGCGACGCCAGTTATATGGGACAAAGGGCTTGATAGGGCCTGCGCAATGTTTATGTGGGCTAGTGGGTGGGTAAACCAAGGCAAACAAACACACTCTGCAGCGTTCAGGACCGACGCGAAAAGCTGGACCGAGGTTTTTACACAGCAGCATAGTTTATTTTGCACGGATAGTTTTGGGATATTTCCACCCATTTACACATTTGCATAAAAAATATACGATATTTTTGCTATTTTCATTCATAGGAAACGCAGGCTGACATGCGTTATATGGCTTCATATATAGTCATTCTGCTGTTACAGGGAAAAAAAGGTAGTGCAGGCCTGTAAGACATTAGAGGCCAGGTAGGAAGTTTTTCAGCCGTCCATATTTTGTAGTCGTGATATGAGCCTGTTAAGCGGTGACCTAATTGTCTTCATGTCCAACTTGCATGGTTTGGTGTCACATGGCCTCAGATAAAGACTGCAAAGAGAGGAAGCCAGTTGGAAGAAAATACTGTTTCTGGCACCGTGTATGTGTGTGTTCTCTGTCCTTTTTTATAGCAAGGGAGTCACTGAAGAATGCATTTGACTGAATAAGGGCTTGTTTACTGAGTGATTTGGATGTATTTTGAATGGTGTGGTTTTGTGTTTTCTTGCATCCATGTTGGCATTGTGTTTTAATGTTTTTTTCATGAGAAATGCTATAGTGTAATCTGGAGTGTTTGTTCTGTAGTCTAAAATGGTAATGCTGGGCTGCAGTTTGTTACCACAAACTCTGGACTAGGCACATTTCCTTTTTTATAAATATGAGACGTAGTGGGAGGGTATACAGGCACTAAAATTGTTCTCCACATTTTGGTTGGAGTTGCAAACAGTAGTTGTAAACCATCATCTCAAACTTCAAACAAGCATGTCCAATCCTACAAAAGGATGATGCATTGTTAGGAAGACTGTCTGAGCTGTGACTGATGGGAAATGTCATGCAAATTTGGGCTGTCTTGTTTTGCTCATGCATCTGTTTGTGTATCAAATGCTGCTCTTACAAAATCTGTTGCACAATGCCGTTACAGTCGCCAGTGCAGGCGGGAGTTGTGCAGCTGAGACAGAGAGCCGAGTCCTGTCAACACAATGGTCAAATCTCTTTCAGCACGACTCAATTCACACAGAGATCGAAAACAACCCATAAAATGAAGTGGAGGGGTCTGCTTTATGTGTGTGTGTTGGGTTTTGTGTGTGTAATAAAGCTTGAATGTGCCATATTCCAAATGTGAATTTGTATGTTTAATGAGTGAGATCTATTTAAAATTTCTGGAGTGGGGGTTGTTTGCGAGGACATGCTGCTGTATTTGAGCAGCAGCTGTACAGCCAACAAAGCAGGCACCCCCAGGTTGGGAACGGGTGGCATGTTCCAAAGAATGTGGATGGTTGGCACTGTGCCCTCTATGGTACAATGAATTCACCCTTTGCATGGTGGTGATGGGGCACCACTTGTTGACTTGATTTGTGAAAGTGTGTGCTGTGTGATTGACGTTATGTAGATTTGTTGCTGTTAGCGAAGAGGTGTTGCTTGTTTTTGTTTTTGCTGATGCTTCTGTTTTACAGCAACACATTTGTTGTTTATGTTGATCTCACACTGATGCAAGAGTCAATGAAGTAAGCTTACCGACTGGAGCTCAGTGGCTCTTTGTTTTGAGGTGGTCATCCCAGGAAGGCTGCTGTTGACTGAGTAGCATCAACATGAAACACAGTGACCGTGGTTAAGTTTGGATGCTGGCTGTCACTGTAATGATGTATGAGTAATGTTTTGTGGAGGAAGGAGGAGTAAAACATACAAACTGTGCACACAAAATAGCAGTTCCCTTTGCTTCATCTTGTTCTTTTGTCTATCTCAAATCTACATAGAGACTTTGTTGGTAGAATTGCAACATTTATTTGATTAGATGTCAACTATTGAATTACCTGTCACTGATTTTGATGCTGTCAAGTTTGACTACAGTAAAGTAAATAATTTCAGGTTCCTTTACTTCCATTAACTGAATGTCTTTGGGTTGTGAGCCAAACAAGACATTAGAGGACATCAGCTTTAATTTTGTGAAACACTTCTAGAACTGTCTAGAACCTAATAATTGATGGCAAAAACAAATGGTGCCAGGCACAACAAACCCCACCCCTTGCAGGTATTGCTGCTTATTTTGGCATCGATCTGGCTGATGTCATTATGTCTATATGTGTCCTGATGTCAACATAACAATTGAAAAGTAAAACAAAATTGATGTTTTTATAGACATGAAATTTTGGCTATTATAAGAAAATGAGAGAAGAAAAAAGATTTAGAAAATTAATTAAAAACCATTTAACTTTGACCTACTTTTCCCAAAATGTAATGACATCTATTCTGGGTCACTGGCAAAATATAAACTCAGTTTGATATGAATTCAACCAATGGTTTTGCTGCTAGAATGTTAACAAAAAAACAAACAAAAAATTTAATCACAGCTATTTTGGGTCACTGGCAATCTATGAACCCAATTTGGTATGAATTCAACTGCTAGAGCATTAACAAACTAGAAATTGCTCCCTTTAGGGAGCCCATCTCCGCCAAAACATTGTGTCATTAAAGCAATTGGGTTACAAAGCAATTGTGCCTCTAAAGCATATTGTGTCTCAAAAGGATGTACCACCAAACTGTAAACACTTCTTTCTTGGGTTATTCTTGGTCTCCAGTTCAAATTTCATCCAAATCCATCCATAACTTTTTGAGTTATTGGTCGAAATCTGTTTGTCAAGGGAGTGCCTCATTAGGGAAAGAAGTAATTAGGGAGGGAAAGAGAGGGAGGAGAACCACCAAAATCTAATCAGTTCTTCCTTGGGCTATTTGTGGCCCCCAGTTAAAATTTCATCAAAATCCATCTGTGACTTTTTGCGTAATACTGCTAACAGACGGACAGACGGACACACACACGCCGACCATTACATACACCTTACCGCCTTTGGCGGAGGTGAACAAACAAAGAAACAAACCAAACCAAAAACGATACCCCTTGCTTCCCCTTCAGAGGGTGGGATCATAATCATTATTTTAGGCTGACTTTATGGTACATACAAGTATTAAAAATTTACATGCTATGTATACACTGACATCAGACTATATCAATATATTGCAGAAAATATGATATCATTGATGAAACATTGAAATTGGACATTGAAATGGACCAAAAGATCATATCACAGATAAGATTTGAAATGGACAGTACAGTACAGAAGCTTTATGGATTTGATTTAAGATTAGCATATTTGTAATAGTCATGTGGTCTGCTGATAGCTACCTATTTATTCCTTCTGTTATGCCATCTAAACAAAGAACTCTTTATTGTACCAAAATATCTGAACTGTTTAACTATTTTACCTTTCAGACCTTCATCACATTATCTTTGGATGAGCACAGATTGTATCATACACATTTATGAGCCTTATCAATGTTATCAGCCTTTAATGTGATACTACTGATAGGCTTCAATATCTACCTTGACTTTACAGTTTAATTTTGTGACATAAAATAAAGTAGAATAATGAATTACAAGTTTTCAAAGTTTGAAAAAAAAGCTTTTGGCAAACAAGAAATGCACAGAAGTTGACATCAGTACTGGCACCATTCTGGCAAAGGAGATATGTGAAGTAATTTGTCCAATCAGCAGAGCTGTATATTAGACAGCTCTGTCAGACTGTTGACATAGCACTTTATTAATCCACTTAATCAGATTAATAAAGTACTATTTTATTAATTTGATTAAGTAGCAGGTAAATGATTCTGTCTAAAAAGGCCCACTTTATTAATTGCATCAATAAGTGCCAATTTGACATTTTACAAAGGTTGTAATTAGGGCTGCAACTATCGAATATTTTTGGAATCGAGTATTCTGTAAATTTTTTCATCAATTAATCGAGTAATCCGACAACTTCCTTTTTTTTTTTTTTTTTTTAACAGATCAGTCAATAAATGGGGATTGGAGAAGGCTGAGGTATTTTGACGTGTGCGTGTGTGCCTGGATGGATGAAAAGGGATGTAGCCTAATTATTACACTACCTGAGTGAGATCTGTGGCATTTGCTAAAAATAATTACAATGCGTAAAGCCACATTCTAACAGACTCTAGTATTCATCAGTTAGCAATACATTACTTATAATAGCATACCTTGTAGAGGCTCAGAGTCTGCTTGAGGAAGTGCTGTGTTGTTTTTGCCTTATGCAGCGTAAAATGGTCCCACACTTTCGACATTTTTCGTTTGTAATGCATGCCGCTTAAGGCTGCAACTATCGAATATTTTTGGAATTGAGTATTATGTCAATTTTTTTTCATTGCTTAATCGAGTAATCGGATAAATTCCATTTTTGTTTATTTTTTTTAACTAGCTCAAATCAATAAATGGGGATTGGAGAAGGCTGGGGTATATTGAGGTGTGTGTGCGTGCATCCGTTTGCGCCCAGATGGATAAAAAGCGATGTAGCCTAATAATTACACTACCTGAGTTAGATCTTGGTACATTTGCTAAAAATAATTACAATACGTAAGGCTACATTCTAATACGTTACTTATAATAGCATACCTTGTACAGGGTCCGAGTCGCTTGAGGAAGTGCTATTGATGTGTGGATGCTTTTGGTTCAGGTGTTGCAGCATTGATAAGTACTGCAGTGGTAGGCTAATGCTGTTTTGCAGTGCACACACTGCACTGTGTTGTCTGCCTTATACACTGTAGAATGATCCCACACTTTTTGACATTTTAAAAAAAAAAATATATATATATATATACATGCCTCTACTTTTTGCCATTTCCTCTGACAGTTGAGCATACTGCATCACTGATTGTCTTAAATCTTTGAAGTGTACTAATGGACAGTACATCAGTTAAAACAGTCTGTGTGAAACAATACTGGAGGTGCACGAGTGATATGATAGCAACGAGAAGAACTTTGACATGAATTAAATGAATCTTCGAGGTAATGAATCTGCCTCAAACATTTTTTGCACTTGAATTATTCAAATTCCTCAAAGAATTTTTTCACCTGTAGTTTTAATCAGGCCTGGGCAATATGGCCTAAAAATAATTTATTTTTCTGATTTTTTTTTTGCCTGTACTTTTTAAGGTAAACAGTACGTACAAATGACAGAGAAAGTGCAAAACAAGTTTTGCTTTCATTTGATCAAAACCTTAACAGAAGTAAGGTCTATTTCCCTCCTGGAATTAAAGTACCAGCTGTTTTTTGGTTTTAAAAAAAATACACTTTGCACTGCAAAAATCTAAATCTCACCAAGTGTATTTTTCTCATTTCTAGTCCAAATATCTCATCACTCTTAAAATAAGACATAATCACCTAAGGCGGAACTTTTCAGTGAAATATAAGAACAGATTTTTTGACAATAGATTTGGAAAATCTGATTTAAGAAATCTGACCAAGATCAGTTTCACTTGTTCCATTGGCAGATTTTTTTGCTTGAATTGAGTAAAAAAAAAAAAAATGGAATTAAGCAAAAAAATAATGGAATAAAATGCCATCCCCTCCAGCTCCCTGCTGATTTTCTCACCATTGCTGTTGTACAGATGGGGCAAAGCATCTTAAGCAAAATACTTGCCGCTAGGTAGCACATACCTGGGATCTACAGTTTTCAGCAAGTGGATAAACCGTGTCTTTTCCACTGTATATATGAAGTGATTGAATGGTGATAGGTTTATCAAACTAAACTGCCATTTGTCCCTCCCCCCTCCGTACACCTCCTGCATGAATTGCTCGTTCTCAGAGCCTGGGAGCGCGAAGTACAGGAAACAAAGCCAGAGCTTGGCTAACTATATTAGAAGAAAGGAGTTTGGACTTTTGAACTATGTATTTTCAAAATGTAGCCCGAACCGCTTTTCTAAGATCTCGTACCCCACCTTTAAGGAAACAAGGGGAAGGGGGGATGCTCCTGAAGCTCTCGGGGCTTGGTTTGTTTCGGCTTGAGGCCTGTTATATTCACACCAGTAGTGAACCGGCCCAGAGTCCATTTGGAAGTGGACCGAGACCACCTCTTCTAGGAGATCTGTTATTATGACCTTTGACCTGTACAGGGACAAGAACTTTTATGCTTGAACACTGCTGGTCAAATTGAGGGGGTTATGACTTTCTCTGCATGTGTTTGCTAGTGGCAGAGAGTAGACAAGTGAGAGATAAAGAGAAGGGGGGAAGACACTGGGTATTTGTTCTGTTCACGCACACCTTCACGCTGACCGATATGGGATCTTTGGGACTGATGCCGATATTGGGGTCTAAAAAAAGCCTATATCCGATATATCGGCCGATGTTCGGTATTGGCCTGTATCACATATATTGGCCGATATATGAAATAAGTACATTGAGCTACACAGGATATAATAACCTTATGTTAGGTAATTGTGGACATGTGGATTAACGGTTGCATAAATCTTTGTTTATCTCACAAAGATAATTGACATAACTTTAAATGGTTGTATAATATTCTTATGCTAGACTAGTATGCGACCCATGGGGAACTACATGTTGTAGATGTTGTAGTTTTTATGCTGGGAAGAGCAGACTTATGAAAAAGATGGGTTTTTTTAAAGTAGTGACATAAATAGTAAATAGTTCATAAGACAAGGGTGGCATTCGGACGAAGGGGATAAGCATTCCATCTTTGTCAGCACGTGGGGAGGGGTGGCAGCAGTAGTGTGTGTGTGTGTGTGTGTGCGTGTGTGCAGTGATCTGCCACTGCCGGTCGGGCCCGACCGGCGCCGACCGGCACACAGAAATTCCGACCACCACTAAGATGACAAAGTGCCTTTTCTGACCGGCACTAATTTCAAACAAAAAAAAAAATCATTTGTTAAATAAATAAACCGCGAGTAACAGCGCGACGAGCTCCGTCCCGCGAGCCCCTGTTGAAGAGGGAGCGTGTCGGGCTCGTTCGCGAGGCTTCTGCCCCCCCCGTCCAACGTACAACCACAGTGCGAAAAGTGCCCTATTGCCACCTGCAAAATCCTGCCGGCACTCAAGTCGTCCTGGGCAGGACCCTGTAAAGGACAAAGAGTTTTACAGTAAACGACAGATCTGGATGAAATCTGACACAGGGTCAGTGGTTTGTTAAATCACGTGATCAGTAAACCAGCAGAACTGACCCAGGTCTGGTTTGGTCCAGATTCTGAATCCACCTCGGTTCACGGAGTAGACTCCAAAGGCTAGCTGTGAAATGGGGGGAGCCTCGGTTTCTGTTGGTTTCGGCCATTCAGTTTCGTGTTTCTGCTAAACACGAAACCTGGCCCTAAACCTGTTCTTAAACCTGATCTTAAACCTGGTCCCAAACCTGTTCCAAACTGGGTCCTAAACCTGCTCTTAAACCTGCTCCTAAACCTTGTCTTAATCCTGGTCTTAAACCTGCTCTTACACCAGGGGCCTCATTTATCAACCGTGCATACGCACAGATCCGTGCGTAAACCGTGCGTACGAACATTCCCACGCAAAGTATGGGATTTATCAATTTGTACTTGTGCGTAGGAACATGCGTACATTTAAGAACAACTCTTACCGTACGTACACACAAAACCTAGTGATAGAACAGTGGAACTACAAATAGAATGCACTACGAGAGTCAGTGTTCAGCAATCTC
>JAPTYQ010000003.1:984647-995066 GCA_029814465.1 Ostorhinchus cyanosoma
TTTGGAATAAGGCTGTAACATAACAAAATGTGGAAAAAGTGAAACGCTGTGAATACTTTCCGGATGCACTGTATATAGAGCACACCTGAATATAAACCGCACCCACTAAATTTTAAAAGAAAAAAATATTTTTACACGTAAAAGCTGCACTGGACTATAAGACGCAGATGTCCACATTGTAATATGAGATATTTACATAGAAAGATTTTTAAAAATATTTATTTACATATCTTAACTGATTGTTTCCAAATGGTGCCTGTAACACGGCAGTAAAATGGCTGATTAAACCAAACAGAAAAGTCATTGTTGGCTCTGTTCATCTTCCTCCTCTGCACTAAAACCACTGCAGTCGTCTTCTTCAGTGTCGGAGTTGAACAGCCTCAGAAAAACTGCATCACACACCTTCTCAGTCTCAGTCTGGACAGGGCTTTTCGTCTCATAAATCTGAGGTACCATGACGGTCCACTTTTCAAATCTTCAATGTTCATTTTACTGGCAATTGTTTTGGCTTCAGCCTGATATGTACAGTGGACACACCTCGGCCGTCTGCTCTCTGTGTGTTCATCCAGTCCACAAGAACGTTTTCAACCTCAAACCATCTGCTTTTATTACCTCTGAAAGCCTTTGTTGTCTTTTTGCATTGAGTCAGTTCTTCATGCTGCCATCTCCAACTTCTCACCATTGATTCATTAAACGCTAAGGTTACGTTGCAGCAGCTGTATTTCCTTTTTAGATGGACAGAGCGATTGCTTTCAGCTTAAAAGCTGCATCATATGCATTTCTTGGTGTGCTTTCCATGATGAGGGTGTGTGCCATTTTGTGTGTCATGTGCTTTGCGTGTCATGCGCTAAAATCTAGCGTCTTCTTCTTTGCATTGACCTTTTGTTTCCAGAGAAAGTGTTGACTTTTCAGCCATGAGTATCGATACATTAAGCCCCACTCAAATCCCTGTGTTCTGTCTGATACTCTGGTCACCACACATTTTCCCCGTTCACTTTGCAGGAAGAAGGACTAGGTCAGCCAGCCGCTAGTGTCGCTGTAGAGCATTTCTACAAATTACCAGTTTAGATACTCTCTTCGCACAGATGCCAACATCCTTCTCTTCTTGTGTACACAGTCAGGAGAATGGCAGTGAATATAAATCCAGCACCTTCACAGTTAAAAGCAGGTGTGTGGAAGCACTTAAGGTTTCAAAAGAAGGAAAGCGATGCAGCACCACGGCAAAATTATTGCTGCCACACCATACATTTCATACAAAACAATCAAACATTAGTGCATTAATGAACATTAAGTTTCACTTTCACGTCTGCAGCCAGCATGGTCCGCAAGGCCCTGGACCCTATAGTATTATAAGTAGGAAACTGGCCGAATTCTGCCCCCCCTCCCCCCACTGACCGCTTTAATTGAAGCATAAGAGACACAACATCGTCCAGTCACATTAATCTGTTACATATTCCTCACAGTGTACATATTTAAAAACACATTCTCCTTCAAACAGGGTACAGTGAGGCTAATACGTTTCTGGGATTAGTTCTGATGGATTAGAACTGATTCTTTTTTTTTTTCTTCAAACATCCAGAGAGAGAACAGCATGGACATATCTAGCTATGTATAATATTCAATAGAAAAGAAAGATTATGAGGGATATTATTACAGATTAAGAATAAAAAGTTAAAAAGTACATATTAAATCAAATTGTGTCCTTGTATACCACCAAGGTAACATTCTGCATGTTTGTTTCACATAATTTTCACATTTTTCTCAATGTTTGACAAATATTTCAAATTTTAGATTAACAGTGAAGGTGATTTTTTCTGTTTTGTAAACATCCCATGTTATTTGAACCCATTGCTGAACAGTTGGCTCATCTTGTACCATCCATTTTTTTGTTATTGCTTTTAGATATTCATTTATTTTCATAGCAGGCGTTTTGTGTCTTAAATATATAGTTTTGAAGTCAGAGGGAATGTATGTTTTAAAAATTAATTGCATTGCTTTATTGATCTCAGACCAGTAGTTGTGTATACCCTGGCAGTCCCAAAATATGTGGTAGTAATGGGCTAACTGACAGCCACAGTTTCTCCAACATTTACTGTTTACCTGAGAAAAGTGTGCACTCTGACATGGGGTTATGAAAAAGCCTGATGTGTTTTTTCAACAATATTCTTTCCACATATGAGATCTTGTGCTTTTCCATTGAGATTTATTTATTTGACCTTTATTTTACCAGGTTAAATGTTTGAGAACCAATTCTCATTTACAAACATGACCTGGCTGAGCTGTGCTTATCCACTCCCAGTCTTTGTTATTACAAATCCTCTTTCTTTTTCATCTTTTTCTTTAGTATATATTGTGGAATGATTCTTAAGATTTGAAATATTCTTTTAAAGCTGTGATATTATCCCCCTTGGGAGTTCTGATTTGTAGGCTTTTATAAAAAAGTTAAATAAGGAGGTTATAGATACTGCACTTTTCAAAGGCTTGTGAGCCACAGTTTGCACTGTTTCAATAAACCAAACAAATTTTCTCATCACATTTTTATTCATTTTGTCCAGCATTTGCAAGCTGTAGACTCTTTGTCCAGTCAGAGCCATATATTGTGTAACTGATCAACGCTTTAATTTTTCAGTTCAATTCCTTCAATCCAAGTCAATGGAACACTCACAAGATGTCACCAAAATCTGTGTTTCGCTTTAAAATCTTTCAGAAAATGATGTAAGTGTATCGTATTGTATCATATCGTTGGCCAAATATCGCAATATATATATTGTATCGTGAGCTGAATATTGTTTATCGTATCCACAAGTAGGTTTACGGATCTTTTTGCCCTTAATTAATGAAATCAATATTTAAAAGCTGCATTTTTATTTACTCAGGTCATCATTGGTACCCTGCCTCCCACAGGGGAGGCAAGGGTATTGTTTTTGGTTTGTTTTTTTTGTGTGTGTCTGTTTGTTTTTTTGTCAGCAACTTTATGTAAAAACTGCAGGAGTAATTTGCATGAAATTTTCAGGAAAGGTGCAAGGTGGTCCAGAATTTTGGTGAATGTAGATCAAAAGTCAAGGTCACCAAAAAATGTGTTTTCGCAATGATAAGAGATAGGGCAAAACAGGTATAACGTTTGTGAGGGGTGGGGTTTGTTGTGCCTGGCACCACTTGTTTAATATTATAATTTTTTGGATTATCTGACACATTTAAGTGTGAAAAATATGCACAAATACAAGACACCAGGAAGGAGGCAAATAGTTTTTCACAGAGCTGTACATCCAGAAAGGAGAGTTTCAAAGTTCTCAGTAAAATAAATAACATAACCATCCTTTAGGGGTGATATCAACCCTGGTGCACACACACTCTAAATTCATGATGAAAGATGGGGGCTTTGCATATTTGTCACCATTTGCAGCCCTCATGATTTTGTATTCCTGTCAGATTTAGACAAAGTAACTGAAGAGAGTTTTTTAATGATGAAGGGCTTTCCTTAAGTTTGTGTAACCTTTAATTGCTAGGATGAACTTTTTGTTGTTATTTAACAAAAAACTGTAAAATAACTAACATTAAGAATGAAAAAGTCTATTTTTAATGTTCATACAGTAAGCAACTTTATTCCACTTCTGTCCATGTACTAAAGTCATGTGTAAAGTCATAAATGATCACAGGAATTATATCATTGGACTGTGAAAAGTCATACAAATCTATCCTTTGGGAAAATGAGTGTCCTTCTGCTCAAGAGAAGAAAGTCATTTTGAAATCAGTGTGAGAACATTAGCAAAACAGTTACTGTATGTATAAGTGTGACTAGGCTAAAATCTGGTATATGTGTGTTTCCTTGAACATGGAAACATTCAAGAGTCTTATCTGTTTCGTGTTGTGTTTCTGTAGAACTCCATGAAGGTGATGTTCAAGTGCCTGTGGAAGAACTGTGGCAAAGTGCTGAGCACCGCTGCTGGCATCCAGAGACACATCCGCACCATCCACCTGGGGTGAGATGCCAACTTACCATCCACATCCAAGTGCTACACATATGCTAAGAGAAACATCTCTGTCACTTTACCTCGGGCCTCGTTGAATATGCCTCACTTGTCCAACAGCAGATTAACAGGCTGATGGATAATCGCCACAGTAACAGAGGTCTGGTGCAAGGGGAGGGGTTGATAGGTGCATAGAAAATAAGGAAGGAGGAGGAGAGCAATGATATTGAATGGGTGGTGCATGTACACTGATACTGAGTGGAAACCAGGCTCATCCCTACACTGACTAACTGCAGATTCTGGTGTTTTGTTGGTATGGGGAGTGATGGTACAATGTTAAAAGAGGAGTGGTAATGGCACTGACATTTTGTTTACTGTTTCTCATCTTGTGAAAAAATCAGAATGAAATAAGAAATTGAACTCTGTTGTTAGCAACTGTTATTCGGAAACAGCAGTAGAAAATTTAGCTTAGATTTTCCCTGAAATGCTCTGAAAGCATCTGAGACTGTTGACACATCAAACATTCTTAAGCATCCAAACCTGATCCAAATGATGAACCACTGTCGAACACAAGTTACAGGTACACAGATGATTGTTTATTAGCATACGTAATGTTATATAGATAAACAATAAATGTGAGCAGATATGGTGTCATGTGCAAACACTCACTAATAAAAACCGGTGAGATGAGATGCCAGCAAAAAACAGGCTATAATAAAAACTTCAACATGGTTTGATGTGAAAATGGTAGAAAAATTGTGTAGGAGGACAGGAAGAGGTGATGGTCTGGCAAACAGACATAAGAATTCAAGAAATAACTGGAGAGGTGGCAATGATGGGTATGGTGTGTGACGCTCCACCTGACAGTAGGCTGCTCCTCCAAATGCATCACTGTCTGAAACCACCACCACACAGATGCAATACCACCCAAGGGTTTTCAAAGTCTACGTTGGGATCAGGACCAACTGTGTTTTTTAGCCTACAAATAATCCAATCCACTTACAATTACTCTAAAAGAGTAGCTCCCAGACGTCTCACCTTGGGACCCACATTTTCCCCTCGTCATAAGTCACAGCCCACTTTCACAGAATTCAAATAAATGATAGCATAGTGAATAGCCTACATTTGTAGTATTAGCATTAGGGATGGGGCCATTCCGATCCAGTATCGATACCGTGTTTTGCTACCAACATAAATCACGGATTGGAAATTTTCCGATCCAACCTGCAATTTCCAATCTATGAGCCATGTCTGTGCTTTAATGTTGTCTGCTGAGATAACTCCACAAGTGATTCCCTGCTGGCCACTCTGCCAGCTGGCTGCAAAATGTGGAATGGATTTCCTCAACGGAGGCATGTCTCAATGAGACAAAGAGTAGGCAAGACAAATTTATTTGTATAGCACAATTCATACACATGGCTTTTCACAGTGCTTTACAAAAAT
Organism: Ostorhinchus cyanosoma; assembly: GCA_029814465.1. Classification (NCBI taxonomy): domain Eukaryota; kingdom Metazoa; phylum Chordata; class Actinopteri; order Kurtiformes; family Apogonidae; genus Ostorhinchus; species Ostorhinchus cyanosoma. The sequence continues at coordinate 990,059 of JAPTYQ010000003.1, forward strand.
GGAAAATAGACAAGTTAAAAACACACAATTAAAACATAATAAAGTATAAATAATAATCAATTAAACTAAAGTAAAAGAGAAGACTGCAGATAGCACACTTTCAGTAGTTGTATGGACAGGAAAACAGAGGTGTTTTCAGCCTGTACACTGTCCGAGTAGAGGCCTGTCTGACGTCATCAGGAAGACTGTTCCAGAGTTTAGCTGCATGGAACTGAAATCCAGCTTCACTGTGTTTAGTCCTGACCCTGGGCACCAGCAAAAGACCTGTCCTTGAGGTTCTCAGGGTCCAAGATGGTTCATATGGGACTGTAAAGCGCTTTGGGTGCCTTGAAAAGCGCTATAGAAGTCTAATCCATTATTATTATTATTATTATTATTAACATGTCACAGATGTACTTTGGTGCGAGACCATGGACAGACTTTCCACAAGCAGAGCTGTTTTAAAGTCTATTCTCTGAGCGACAAGAAGCCAGTGCACAGACCTGAGCACAGGACTAATATGGTCGTACTTCCTGGTTCTAGTCAGGACCCGAACAGCAGCATAATGGATGCACTACAACTGTCTTACAGCTCATTTAAAGAGTCCAGTGGGAAGGCCATTAGAATAGTCTAACCTATTGAGAGTAAAGAGAGATGCCTCTTTTTAGGAAAACCATTCCACAGTTTGTAGCCAGCAAGCAGGCAAGCATTGAGCAGCACTGTGGCTAACCAGAGCCATAGATAAAGATAAAAGCTCATGTATAAAGAGCAGCGTGGCTGACCAACTTTTGATCACATGTTTGGTGTGTGGAAATTAGGGGTGTAACGTGTACTTGTTTGTAATGAACCGTTTCGGTTCAGGGCCTTTGATACAATATAGAGGTGAACCAAACGAACACATGTAGCCTATGTGAAGAACGCAAGCACTCGGGAGCAGGGCGGCCACAAGCAGAGCCAATGTGCAGTGTTTCCCCTATTTTTGTGTCGCCACTGCAAAAAACCCCAAACCACTTTATTCTGAGGCTGGAGCACTGATAAGAGGGGGTAAACATTCAATTCAATTCAATTTTATTTGTAGAACCCTGTATCACAACAAGGTTATCTCACAGGGATTTACAGAGTTAATTGGATGTAAACAAACAACAGTCATGACAACATGACAACAGAGGCATAGAAGCCGGGTTGGATGTTTGAAGCTGTTAAGTTTCACTTTAGCTTTTCTGTAGTTACGGAGCCCCCCCCCCCCTTAAAAGTAAAAAATGCACTGACATAGGCACAAAAGATGAAAAAGATGTTGAAATTGGTTTATGTTTCTCAAGGTTTACAAATTGTCAAATTAATTGTCTTCCTTCCTTCCATCCTTACCAACACTCTCCTTCAGGCGGAATTATGACTCGGACTGCAGTGATGGTGAGGAGGACTTCTACTACACAGAGATCAAGCTCAACACAGACTCTGTGGCTGATGGCTTGAGCAGCCTGTCCCCTGCATCACCCTCCATTCTCTCCCCACCTCCGCCTCTCCCTTCTCCTTTGCCATCGCTCAATCAGCCGTCAGACTCCCACAAACCCCAGCAGTGCTCCGACACCAAGGAGCCTCACGCTGGAGGTACTACCCCTCTCAGCCGTTCGGCGCCCAGCGCTCTCTACCTCATTCATACGGACCACGCCTACCAGGTACACACACACTGATCAAACATTAACACCAGTGGACTGACCATGGGTCATTGTGTTTATTACCCTCGGACACACTGGCAGTAGGGTATTGTCATGAATTGGTCGTCCGTCTGTCTGTCCGTCCGTGTCTGCAAAAACTTTGGCATGCACCAGTGGTTCTCAACTGTGGGGGGCAGCAGATGGTTAACAATGAAATGGTGAGGGGAGCTCACTTTCACTGTTTCACAGCTTTATCAGAATGTCCTCTACATACAGGTCTAGGTGGATGAGATCAATTTTTCGGAGCAGGACCACAAGTACCTGACCTGGGTATCACCAATACAGAGGCGCAGCCAGCTCCATCTTGTGGGCCAATGGGGGAGATGGGGCATCTCGGTCTCGCTCATGATGGTTGTGGCTTGGGAGGGAAGAGTGGGGAAAACGCCTCCACAGGAGGTCCACCTGGCCTCAAATTGGAACCCGCAGTGCGGAGGAACTGGCCACTCGGACCGTCTGGTCGATGAGACTCTCTGAGGCGGGTGCACCCGCCACCCCCCCGGGCTCCAACAGATTTCCAGTGACTTTCTTGTAACAGAGTCCAACATGATTATGTTTCAGGGGGGCCAAAACCAGCCATAGAACTGAATAAAGATGGCGAAGAAGTCTGTTTTGAGATACTGTAGAAACATGGCAATGTTTCTGTCCCGTTCATTATTTAAGAGCAGATTCAGCTATTTACTGCTGAAATTTCATATGAATTTCCTTTCTAATGTCAATATTTATACCAGTATTGATGTGTTGCATGGCTGTGGTAGTCAAATAATCAGGTTACAGCTCAAATTTGTACTTTGGTATCACTAAATTTATCTGAATCAATCAATTAATACTGAATCGAATTAATATCTAATCAAATTGAATCGTGATTAATTGACTTAGAACCATATGAATCGAAATTGAATTGATTAAGGAAAATGGCCATGATACCCAGCCCTATACAGGTCAGTCTTGTTACTTGTAGAATTATCTACTGAGGTCAGGACTGAGGACGGAGTAAGGTCCAACTTTAGTTGTCCATTTTCAGCCATCTTAGATGGTGTCTGGATTCCATTGTTCCATCGAGTTTTGGGGAAATTCAGGCACTCAACCCTGTGTTTTTATTTACTCAGATCATCATTGTTTAACATTATAATTTAAGTGTGACAACTATGCTCAAATGTAACATATCTGGAAGCCAGCAAATAGTTTTTCATTGTAGATCCAGAAAGGAGAGTTTCAAAGTTCTCAATGACATAAATGACATAACATTCTTTTAGGGGTGAAATCAACCTTGGTGCCCAAATACACTCTAAATTCATAATAAAAGGGGGGGCTTTGCATATTTGTCACCATTTACATCCCTCATCAGTTTGCATTCCTGTTAGATTTAGATTAATTAAATAGTATCTTTTAATGATGAAAGGCTTTCCTTAGGTTTGTGTAACCTTTAACTGATGGGATGAACTTTTTGTTGTCGTTATTTAACAAAAAACATTAAGATAAATTAAGATTGAAAAAAACTATTTTTACTGTTCATACAGTAAGTAACTTAATTCCACTTCTGTTCATTTACTAAGTCATGAATAGTTAGAGGAATTATATTATTGAGCTGTGAATTCATACCTTATAATTTTGTAAAAATTAGAACCCTCTAATAAGGATTTTACATATCATGAGATAATGCCACTACAAACGATTATAGTTGGGCTCGTAAGTTTACATACCCTTGCAGAATATGTGAATTTTTTTAGTCCATTTTTCAGAGAAAATGAATTATACAAAAACTTTTATGTCACTGACGGTTAGTGGTTGGGTGAATCCATTTATTATCAAACGAATGTGTTTACTCTTTTTAAATCATAATGACAACAAAAACTATCCAAATGCCCATGATCAAAAGTTTACATACCCTAGTTCTTAATCTTCTGTATTGGTCCCTTTAACATCAATAACAGCTTGAAATATTTTGTGGTAGTTGTGTATTAGACACTTTATTTTCTCAGATGGTAAAGCTGCCCATTGTTCTTGGCAAAAAGCCTCCAGTTCTTTTAAGGGCTGCCTTGCATGAACTGTGCGTTTGAAATCTCCCCAAAGTGGTTCAACGATGTTGAGGTCAGGAGACTGAGATGGACACTCCAGAACTTTCACTTTTTGCTGCTGTAGCTAATGATAGGTTGACTTGGCCTTGAGTTCATTGTCATGTTGGAACATCCAAGACCATCCCATGCTCAGCTTCCGGGCTGATAAGTGCAGGTTTTCCTCCAGTATTTTCTGATAACATGCTGCATTCATTTTACCATAAATTTTGACCAGGTTTGCTGTGCCTTTGTAGCTCACACAGCCCCAAAACATCAGCAAGCCACCTCTGTGTTTCACAGTAGGAATGGTGTAACCTTTTATCATAGGCCGTGTCTCCTCTCCAAATGTTGTGTTGATGGTTGGGGCCAAAAAGTTCAATTTTGGTCTCACCACTCCAAATAACCTTGTTCCAGAAGTTTTGAGGTTTTTGTCTGTACTGTTTGCATATTATAAGCGGGCTGCTTTGTGGCACTTGTGTAGTAAAGCCTTTTTTCTGGAAACTCGACCATGTACCCCATTTTTATTCAAGTGCAATCTTTATTGGCCATCTTGAAACAGCCACACCACTTTTTTTCAGAGACTCCTGAATGTCAACTGAAGTTATTTGTGGGTTTTTCTTTGCATCTTGAACAATTTTCCTGGCAGTTGTGGCTGAAGTCTTTGGTCCACCTGACCGTGGCTTGGTTTCAACAGTGTCCCTCATTTTCCTCTACTTTATTAGAGTTTGAACACTGCTGATTAGCATTCTCAACTTCTTGGATATCTTTTTATATCGTCTTCCTGCTTTATACAGTTCAATGACCTTTTCCCACAGATCATTTGATAATTCTTTTGCTTTTCCCATGACTCAGGATTCAGAAACGTTCCGCCACATTGGAAGGAACATGCAGGGGTCTGTGAGGAACCCAGAAACTCACTGACTTTTTAATCACACACATTAATAACAAGCAAACAGATCACAGTGAGGATGGATACCTTTAATAACTATTTAAACCTATGTGTGTCAAGTTGTGTGTATAAGGCCAAAACCTCCAGGGTAATGTAAACTTTTGAGCGGGGTCATTTGGATAGTTTCTGTTGTCATTCTGATTTAAAAAGAGCAAACACAAGGTGATTTTATGTAGGTGGCGTACATTAAGCATACATAGTGTAATTTAGACTAAACATTCATTCTCTGAGCCTGCTTTATCCTCACTAGGGTCACGGGGGTCGCTTGGAGCCTATCCCAGCTGCTTAGGGCGAAGGCAGGGTTCACCCTG
>JAPTYQ010000003.1:1000086-1017857 GCA_029814465.1 Ostorhinchus cyanosoma
GTCTCGCTCTTTTTAAATTACTTGACTACTTTGGTACTATAGTGTACATTTTACTGAGACAGACCTAAACTGAAGAAATGTGTTTGTGCGTGTTGTTCTCCTCTAGTCGGAAAGTGCGTGGTGAGGGGAAGAAGTGCCGTAAAGTGTACGGGATGGAGAACCGTGACATGTGGTGCACTGCTTGCCGCTGGAAAAAGGCCTGCCAGAGATTCACCGACTGAGCATCCATACATTCAAAAGTGCACCACGACAGCAACAAGGAGCTGCTCTCTTTCTCATCCAACGGAGGGGGAGGGACATCAATTTTTTTTTTTTTGCATGCATCTTGGTTTTCTTCAGCTCAGAATTGCAAAACTGTCCATCCAGTTCTGGATCCACCCACTCTGTTGTCTCCTCACGCCTCAGCTCCACTGAACCAAACCTTTCCAGCCGTAAGCAGATCCTGAAGCATGGCGCGGTCACCTTTTACAGTGCCGTCCAGGATTCCCAGTACTGCCTCGCCATTCCCTTCAGTCCCAGTTTTGGGAAACCCCAGTGCAGCTAAACAGTGTAAAGTAAAAGTAGATCAAAGAGTTTTGCAGTTTTTTTAAAAATATATATATAAATATATATATGTATATATGTTGGGTTCAGCGTTACATCTTTCTATGTTTTTTAAAGCTCTGGTTTTTAAATGGAAAGTCTGTCAAAGAAAGGGTCTAGAAAAGGCCAAGAGTTCGCTTTTTTTTATTCTGAAGAAGAGTAGGCCTTTGAAGAGCTTTGTAAAAAACAATGGAGGTAAAGTTTGGAGTTTTTGTTCTTCCTTCAACCTGTTCATCTCTGGTTTTATTTCTGGACTTTTTGAGGTGATCTTTTATTACCGACATCACAGCCTCTCTCCCCTGTTCTTCATCCTGACAGCCCCTGAGGGCAACAGACAGCAGAGCCTGGGTAAAGGCTGGATACGGCAAGAAAGAGAGATAGAGAGACAAACACACACAGAGTGAATGATCAATGCAAAAAAGATCCGCTTTACAGTCAGGGAAAGCAGATCGACCATGACAGTGATGGTGTTCACTTCACACACACAACTTAAAGTATTACCACATAATCACAAAAGAAGACAGGAACTGTTTTGTATGCCACTTTTTTATCCAGTCGATTCATTTTGTTTTATCAGGGATGTGATAAAGAAAGCAAAACCAGCAGCTCAAACTTGGGGTTATACTGCACACAGCACTATCTCAATAGTTTCCTCTCCTTTCATTATACATGACAACTTTTCAACCAAAAACTCCTTTATCTCCCTTATGTTTTTGGTTTTTGTTAAGGTGCCATGTTTACTGTTCAAATATTTTTACCCCTCAAAACCGAGACTGTGTATGTACCACCTGCTACAGAATAACCTTCCTGACAGCACTGGAAGTGTTAAGTCAGCAGCAGCAAGGCCATAAAAAAGATAAGCATCGTTCACCACATGCAGAGATGCCGATTGCCCTCCTCTTCAACCATCTTTGTAAACTTTTCCCAAAGGGAAACGTAACTTTGTGTTTACCACAGAGGTGCATCTTTATGATCTGTAAGCCAAAATGGGGGAAGACTTAAAACCAAAAGTGAAGCACTTGCACTGTATGAGGGAAAGCAAGCACTTGGTACACTCTTCAAAGTCTGTGGTTACTTAGCTGAAAATCTCCACCAAGTAATAATAAGATATTTGAATATCCAGACTTGAGTACTTCACTTTTTTTTCTGAATTGTTATTTGCTCCAAGAGTTTTAAGAGAAGGTTCGGGAAGAGAAATTGTAAGCAATTGTTTGGGTCACTCCTTTTGTTGTACTGTACACTTCAGTCACTCGGCAATATGTACAGTAACGCATTGTCAAGTGGGTGAAAAGGGTCTGTGTTAGCTGTGGCTTTGCTTTTCCCTTTGACTCTCCCATGGGGTCGGTGAAAATGCAGCAGTTACGTGTATCTGATTTGTCATTTAAATATATGTGTTTGGATTTAAGGAAGCAGATATAATGAGGCCTGACTAGTTTACATATGCTCACTCTGTGCTCATATAGATGGACCAATATTTTTATCAGCAGGCTGCATTCGGCTTCATTAAAGTGTACTAAAAGTGATGAAAATGTCCTGTGTTCAAGTTAAGACCAATATCTCTCCCAGGTGCATTGTTGTTGCATTCTGTCTGCATTGTCATGTTTAATAATCTTAATTTCTCCCACACATAGAAGCTCATATGACATTTATTCTAAACCAACACCAGCTGATAAACTTCCACACTCACCCAGTTAATCTACAGTACTTCTGCCCCTCCTTTATTTTTGCTCAGCTGTATCTATTTATATATATAGTTCTTGTATGTTCCATGTTTATGACTTTGGTCATTATTTCATGTTCCATGTGATGTATGAGACAGGTTTTTACATTTGTTTGAGGAAATAATAATGTTCAACCTTTTTCAGGCTGCTTTTGTTTTATCAATAGAGATAGCCTTAAATTAACTTTTTTGGAAATCGTTGTGCTTCTTCTACATTGATGCTTTGGTCTGAAATATTTAGATTATCTCAAAACTAGTTGCCATTGTATCATGTGAACATATTGTTTGAAAAAAATTGACAAATCTATATATACAGAAAGGAAAAAACATGCTTGAATTTAAATTCAGAAGGAAAAGTACTTTGATTTGGCTCTTTTCAATTTTATATATATATATATATATATATATATAATGGATTTTGTTTTCATGTTCTGCTGAAGGAAATGTAGGTGTAACCATAGGAGGCAGCTCTGGCCTTATTTTCCCAGGGAGCCGAGCTTGTTATGCTCTTTTCAGTGAGTTTGATCTGCATGCTTCCACCTGGAGCTCCTTCACGTCCTGCTCCCCACTGTTGCCGCTGCTTAGTGAGTTTGTTCGCAAAACACAGTTGATTAAACTTTTATCTCATTTCCAATTCTCCTCTCTTAGTGTCATTGAGGCCCACTTGCAATTAGTTTGATTGACGTCTTTGTGTTTTTATGTCCATATGTGTGTGAATGTGAAGAAACCCCCCCCACCCCCAGGCAAAGCATGCAGGCTGCTACTGAAGCACAGCTCTCCGCCCCCTACCCCTTCCCTCTGAGCATTGCTTTCACTCCTCCAGAGGAGTTGCATACCTTCATCAAACGGCCTGCGGCGTCTGACCCGCCTGTCACCGCGTGTGCAGGTCGAGTCCGCGGTGAGGTGTCTGACAAAGTAACATGTGGGTTAATGGATGTTTTTTTGAAAATGTGACTGATACTGTGGGGTATCTTTGTTGTTTTTTTTTTTATACTTCCCACTGCCCTTTCTCCATTGTGGTGCTCCATGTTCTTAATTGAACTGTCTCCTCCATTAGTGATTGGGAAACAAATGGCAGAATTTGGTGCCACAGTAAGAGTACCCTTATAAATGATAATTGTTTTTCAGGTTATTAGTGAGGTTGAGAACTTTTTTTATTAGTAAACACTTAAAAAGCAGTTTTCATACATAGATTCAGGCTCACTATATTGCCAAATTGCTTCTGTCAAATCTCAGATCTTGTTAGTTGCTTATCTTACTCAAGGGGCAAAGATCTCAGCTCCAAAATGAAGCCAATGTCTAAGTATCTTAAAGTTTTGATACTGCTGACCTCCGCTATAGGCTGCTTTATAAAGCTGTGGCTCCCAAAGGCATATATTAAACATCTGTTCATTTCTCTTGTATTTGGGCCTCTACAAGGGGTCTGATCCATGTATAATTTTTTCCAATATTTATCAGATCTGAGGTCAGAAAGAGGTCTTGGAGTCTGGAGAGTCAGAATTTGATTGACAGATCTGTGTGACAGTTGCTCATTTGTCAAGCTGTTCATTTGGAGTTTTGGTTTATTGAATAAATGATAGATTTTCCAGACGGGCAGGTACAATAGGTATCTCTACCAAGACTGTAAAAGTGCTCAATGAAGTTTACTGTTTTACTAAGTCAGTAAGTTAGTATTTAGTATTAGCTCACCTCTGATCCCGCCGGCCTCCTTTGGTTCCACCCCTTTTGTCCAATTATGGTGACTTCCAGCTCCAGAAGGCCAGGAAGGAAGAAACCAGTGAATTTGATGCTGAATGAAACTAGAGGATTAAAGTATATCTGGTTAAATGTTGGTAACTAATTATTAGATGTTAGAAAAAGCTGACAGGTCTAAATGCTGCTGATGGAGACAAATGAGACTGAGTAACCAATGAGATCTGAGGCTGAGCAGTAAACGTTATGTGACTTCTGTTTGGCAAGTAACTGGTACCTCGTAAATGTGTTATAACAGCTGATAAATGATTTCTAGATGTTTCCAACTTGATTCAAAATGTGTTTGTTTTTTTTTGTCCTTTATGAGGTTATTCTTAATGTAAAATGGTACCCTGCCTGGACATCTAAAGTGGTAGCAATTCCAGGCAGCTAATGTTCAAAGTAGCTCTCTCTGGATGCTTATTCTGGGTTAGTGTTCACAAATGGCTAAGAATAAATTTGGCCAAAGTAAAATAAGCTCATCTAAATTACCTTAAAGATATTCTCAAGCGCGCAGCCCATGTTGTTCTTACTTTTTATACGTTTGTTTTCATGTTCGTACTGGTGCTGTGCCCTTGACAGGAGAGAAATGGAGGTGCTATATTCCCACGCTGTTTCTCCCTTTATGTCCTGTGGTCATATAAAATTCCATTTTTGTATACAATGTTATGCTGTAGAACATGAAAATAAAAAACACCCTGCCTCAAGTTTAACAAGTGTCCAAACACGAGTGGGTCACCCCAAAAGCCTCTCTGTTCCCTCCCAATTCCTTTGAAAATGACTCATTTCTAACAATTTGTGTGGTTTAGCACTTAAAGAAACAACAAAAATGGTTGTTTTCATACACTGTATCCATATTACATTTAGCATTTTCTTTTTTGAAACAATATGATGAAGCGCATTCAGTTAAAAGTCCATTTAGTTGTATTTTCAGAAGATTTCATCCATCAGTTTTCATCAGTTGGTTTTATTTGCTCAGTTGCTGAAGCATCATCCTTTCATGACAGCTCATAATGCACTGTCTTTCAATTTTACATTTTCTTCCTGCTTTGGAAATAACTGTTGGGCCACCTTTGTTTTTCCAATGAAATTTCAATGCAAGGATCATTACACATCAATAATGTGATAAATTCATTAAAGGTGTTTAATAATATAACAGTTTGTCATAGGCATGGTAAAAACCTGACAAGACCCATGTACATTCAATAGATTATGTATGAAGAAATGAAATGTGCACATGTATGATTCAAAGTAATGTATAACTTTAAAAAAAGACAATTTGCACGAGGAAGAGGCAGAAAACCCATTTCACCACTTTGTCACATTGGTTCATTAATTATTTCCAAAACCCTACATGTTGTAAAAGGTCAAAAAGTCCTGATCCTCCTACACAACATTCTTAAAAAGTAATACATGAAAAGAGGTTTTTAAGAGGTTTTTTTTTTTACCACTAGCCTTGACATTGTAAAGCTTCACATTCCCCAGGATTTGGGGGGTACTGGATCATTTGCATCCTGTTGAGTGAATCTGGCAGACAAAGAGGGATCATGACACTCATCATTTTAATCCCAAATTGACAATGTAATGGTGCCAAACACGCCATATGGCATCCTCATCTCAATCTCATCTAACTTAACACCGCATGAGGGTGCGACTGAGCCTTGAGCTGTGCAACTTGGGGGAGTAAGGTGCTGAGCGGCGCTCTGAAATGGGCAGCCATTAGCAACATGTTCATGCAGAAGGAGTAAAAGTGGCATCAAAGAGCCACAATAGGTGGTCTTGTTGCTGTAGTGAGGGTGATATGAATACTTATGAGGACTTTTTTTTTTCAGTGGAACATCAGTGGCTGGTCTAGCTTTTGTTCTCTGGTGTGTTTACCACCCCCCCACCCCCCCTTCTGCTGCCTATTAAAAGGCTGAGCATTCAGCCATGATTTATAAGCTGAATATTACAAGATAGCATTATTCTGCTTACGGAAAGATATAAAATTCAAGTTTTGTGAGTTATGAGAGACCCTCAGTGTACATGTCCTAACACAGACATACACATATATTGTATGTGGCTTTAACAGCAGTTCATGTGTTGACAGGTTTATAAGCAGTTCTGCTTTATGTACTTGATCCTCACCGAGATCAATATTTCATACATAAGACTTGTTTGTAACAAGAGGCTTATTATACCTTATATCATCCATATAGACTATAGTAGGTCAATAAGCGCTCCAGTATATCCAGATTAAGGTACAGTGCAGTATATCTTCACACCAGTACAGTGTGTATCAGTATATCGATGTAATATCCACAACTTTCAAATACACCAAACTTCTCATTTTTCTTTGTCCTGTGTAGGGTATGGGACAGTGAGCTCCAGAAGTTTATGTCAAAGAGGTGGTTGTGCCTGGAGACAGGAGGCTCCCCTCCCCACCTCTATGGCTACAGATTAGCTGGCCACCCACCTGAAAAACAGTGCAGACACTCTATCAGCCCCACAGAACTACAGGGACACTGCTCAACAATAGGCTGAAAGCAAGTAGTGCTCTGGGTATGTGGAGTCAGGTAAAGTTATGTAAAAAAAAAAAGGAAAATATTTTAATGTAATTAGACATTCCAAATTGTATTTAAGAAATACATAGATTGAACATGCACAGTGGAGTACACTTGAGTAGTCATAGCATTGCCTTGCATGACCCTAAGAATAGGTTGAGTAGCAGTGTCCTAAGTGTCAAGCTCCCACCAACAGTAGGGCTAGTTTCCATGGCAACCATGCTGACGGGCAGGTTGTGCATCTCTGCTCCTATCTGCTGCCAGTGCCAGGGCTGGGGGCTGTGTTGTCAATAAAAAGAGGAGGATCTCTCCCTCCTTTACCTTCATTCAGGAATGTGGAGGAGGAGGGGGGGGGGTGTGAGGAGGTGAAATAGCTTCTGAAAACACTCACAGTACCTCTATAAAATGAATGAGTATAAAAAACAGAGAGGGGACTGTTTCCAGGAGTCACTTCATCCTCATTATTCTGGTTCTACTCACAAGAATAGAAGTCCTGAATGTGCCTTGATGAGCGTAGAGTTTCAAGAGGGGATGGTCTCAGCAGTTGCTGCATCAGAGTCCATGTCTAGAAACTCTGTGTGGAGGTGTGTTGCTGTGATATGCAGGGCCACAGCAATGGTGATGGAATGTCTCTGGTGCTGGCATGTCTGAGTTCTGCTTTCTATACTTATAATTCAAAGATTTGTGATACAAAGAAATGTTCTGTGAGTTGAGGCCCCTTTGGCCACTTCTTGGTTCTAGAAAGATGTTACCGTAAAGCAACTTTCAAAGTCTAAGAGGGACTTTTCTACTCCTAGCTGTAACTTGTGAACTGTTTTTTTTTTTTTTTTTTTTATCCAACCTTCTGATGATAAAATGTTCTGATGTGCTTTTTTTCTTTCTTTTTTTTCTTTTGTAAATGTCTGTTCTTTTACTTTTCTTTGTTTTCCCAAACATGACTCTTTTCTCCCTTTTGTATAAGGGCTCGTAGATAAAGTGTATGTCAGTGTTGAAGAATCGCTGTTGTGGTGCAATCTAGAAATGTTTGGGAAAGCAAGGAACCCTTGTTTGTCAAAACAGCATGTGAAACAGTCAGTGAGATGATCCATTTTTAGAGCCGGAGCTGCAAAGTGGTTTCCACAGGAACCTGAACAGGCCTTGTTTGCTTTGTTTGCATGAGTGTGAAGGTGGATGAATAATAATTAACAAGCAGACAGAGGCAACACTCAGCAGCCTCAATTCTTTGTTATTGGATCAGGCCATTTAGAGTATTAATTGAATACAGACTTGCTGATTATGATTTCAGGGTATTTCTGCCACAGCTCCCTCACTTTTAATCTACCTGACTTGAATATGCAACACAGAGATGGGTGACCCGCCCTCTTCTGTAAACTGGATCATCTCATTGGCTGTTTGTTCCGTTTTAATTACAATCATGTAGACCTCAAGAACTCAACGACTGTCACACTGGATTTTTACACTTTTTTCAAACAGTATATACTATATGCTCTGGTCTAACTGTATTTTTAATACTGCATGTGCATGCAAATAAGGAAACTATGGAATACATGACTTTATATAAATGTGCTCTATTTGTGCTGTTGTGTCCATGATGTGGGTTGAGAGCAGGCAGAGTTGCCATCAACTTCTTTTATGTTCTTGAAACAGTGAAATTGTACATTGTTGTTCGACTTCAGATTAGCCCATGCAAAAGAAATCCTCATATTCACTTTACTAATCTATACAAGAGAGCTGAATGTACCTGTGATTCCCTGTTGGACCTGAACAAATGTGTCACAGGCAGGGTGAAGATCTTTTCTGTCTGGTTCTGGGAGAGGAATGCAGGATGCTCTTCCACCTGCATTTCTGACACTGCTTCTACCCTGATAAAACATACAGGGGCAGTTTCATAAAGATAATCATTTGAACATGACACAACTACTTCCTAAATCAGTCAGCAGCACTTAAGGGTTTCACAGAACCTACATTCATGTGTAAAGACGTGGCAGTGACTGCTCTCCACCCTATGCTTGGTCAGTGCAGTATGTTGCATTTTCTATCCTTTTAAAGCCTCTAAATGTAAATGTTTGATGTGTTTCCAAGCTGTAAACGAAATCGCACAGTAGATGCAACACCTCACCATTTCTTCAGATCCATCCATGAACCGTGCTGCCATAGGCGACAGAGCAGGGGTTTGTAATATAGACCTTACCAGATAAGGCATGACGGTTTAGAGCTGGTTTCACACTGAGATGTAAAGGTCAGGATGTGATTTTGTGAACAGTTAGTGTATCAAGTATTGAGGAAGTTTTTTCATATGTATGTGGTGTTTGGATCAGTAAGAGGTTGTTAACCTCAAAACATCCAACAGGTTAGCAGTGACACAGCTTCAGGGAAGGGTTAGATTTCAGCCTGGTGTAAATGGGTGGGGTGTCGGGTTGTTTCAGCCATGTTCAACACAGAAACTAATGCTTGTCCACACAAAGACTCATATCTAAACTGATATTGTCCTTCACCATTTTCATAAAAATACTGTCCATGCCATTTTATTTCACACTACAACACAAAGATGGCTGTAAATTGGTACAAATGTTCAGAAAAATTGTTTGTGCAAGACTTCAAGCTTCAAAAGTGCAAAGCAGCGTTCTAGACCTGTGCGTCGCCTGTATTTATTCTGTTTTACTATAATTTTCTCTCAGCCAGCATCAGCTGTTTTTGTTTAAGAACATGGGTGTCAAACTCATTTTAGCTCAGGAGTCACATTCAGCCCAACTTGGTTTCAACTGGACTGTACCAGTAAAACAATAACATTGAAAAAAGTTAAAATACGCAATGAAAATTTTTCCATCTACATAGTATATTTTTAAACATATATATATATAAATAACATGAACAACCACAAACAACCTGAAATTTCATAAGAAAAAAAAGTGCAATTTCAACAGTAGTTTGATTTTTATGATTTACACATGTGCATTGCAACTTACAGATCCGCAAAGGCACAAAACCTTTAGTAACAGGCAGAATATTATTAAAATTGCTCTTCTCTTAAGACATTTCAGGGTTTACATATTTGATCAGGTTCTTCACATTTTTTGTGGAAGGATAATTTGTAAATGTAAACATTTTCATGTAAATCTATTGTTTTTACACTAAAACAAAGACTAAAAATTCAGACTTGTCATTATTTAGTTATAGTAGGATAATACAAGTTATACTATTTTACTGGTCTGAACCACTAGGGACCCAATTGGGCTGTGGCCCCTAAACTAAAATGACTTTGACATCTATGATGTTGATATTTTAAGCTTTTTGCATTTCACCAAGTCATCCCACAGGCTGGATTGGACCCTTTGTTGGGCCGGTTTTGGCACTCCTACTTTAGAAGAACCCAAAGTTCCATCTAATTGGGAGAGGTTTTTTTCCCATCAAGTGACCATATATACATGTCCACAATGAAGTATATTATCAACTAAACTAATGCAAACTGTCAAACATACATGTTTGCATAAATGACAGAGCTTCTTAATGTCCAAATAAGAGAAAAAGCAGATAAACTCCTCAATGATGTGATTAGAGGTTCACCAGTTATTTTACTTTTGGGGGTTAAACTGCAGACGTTGTGAATAATATTGGATGTTGGGGGTTTAGTCATGAAATTAAAGCTAAAAGAAACAATGAGCAACTTTAAGCGTTGCTTTGGGTTGTAATGGTGTATTTTTTACGTTATGTAGATTTCACTTAAACATCGGTCCATGTGTCCAACCATGCTGACCTCGATGTACTGCAGGTCAAACAATGATTTTTACACCTGCATTTGATGCTTCAAGCACAGGGTGCATTACACAAAGCAACAACAGATAAGTATGCACTGGGTCCTGGACCAATTTGTCATTGTCTAAGGGGAGCTGTTTTCTTTCTGATTCTGGGAGAGTACGGCACGATGCTCATGCAAGACAGATTGACTGAGAGGAGCAAGTGTTGCAGTGGAAAGTGGTCTGAAAAGAATGACTTCCCAGCTGTTCGTAGTGTTCCCTTTCATTCCTGATGTAGTGTTACTCTAATAGAACACACAAATGCAGTTTCAAGGAGATAAAAAAAAGAAGACATCACAGATAGTAATGGATGTAGTGACTTTAGCCTGAAGTTGACAGCAATGACAAGTTCTAATCTCAAGTTACCTTCAGTGTTGACTTGGGGTGTTGAAGTGTTTCTCTGTATTAGGCATATTTTACCACAACCCAGGTACATATGTCTGTCTCTAAATGTGTCAGTGCTGACCTTATTCTACTGTGGGTCAGTTACTGACTTGTACACTTATATGACCTGTATTTGACATTCAGATCCAAGTTCATTATGTAAAGAAACAAAATATATAAAATCAGGTCTTACATATAGTTTGTACCTTACACTCCAGTTATTACCCTAACTAGTGTTTGCTTATAGCAGAAGTGTAAATATTTGACACAGTCTAAAATATATATCTTTAAACATGGCTCTAATCTGACTCTATGCCTAAACCAGAGTTAGGGTTAAGGTTAGTCTAAGGCTGAATGTGGCCCCTGAACTAAAATGAGCTCGACAGCCCTGCTCTAGTTTGTGTTTAACATGAGGCTGAACCTACAGCAGGTTAAACATGGCTCGCATGTGACCCTAACATGTGTCAAAGGTGACCCATTGGCCAGTCAGTGATGAGCTCCACTGGAGGATGAGCTGTAACTCAGTTGGAGTCCCACAGGCCTCCTTCCTCGGGGCCATTAGTAGTAATGTTGTGCTTTTTTTTTCTGGAGGCTAGTGTGTTTTATTGGATGAATGAAACCACGGTTGTCAGTCTGATGTATGAAACTAGGACAGACAGTGTGGAGAGCTGTTTCCTAACTGCTGAGGCTTTTCTCTTTGTTATGTGTGAAGTTACTGCAACATTTATATCAGTCTACATCATTTATCAAGCAAAGTTTTATTAAGGAAGCATCTGAATATGCAACTCGGTATCTCAGCTGGTAAATTGTTGTATTTTTTATAAATCTCAGATGTTTTGGGCAGGACTTCACTCTGTGCACTCATGCATAAGCTGAAATGACACAACCCCAGACACCTCCACACACCCAGCCATGTTATGAACTGGGTTAGATCATGTCACAGGGGTGATCCGTCTCCCCTGCTGCTCAACATATGTCCATGTGGCTTCGGGTCTCATACTCCAATGAGATGTGAAGCACTTGGCGGTGGAAGCTGCACACGTCTCACCAGGCCAAAACGCACGGCTCCCCCTGTGCCCATGAGTTGTTAGCATCCCTGTGTGTACGGTGAGATGATGAAGTGTGTGTTTGCAATGGCCCGCCTGAGGTCCATCCCATCTGCCCAATGTAGCATTTACACCTCCTCCTGTTTATCCGTGTGTTTGTGAGAGGAAAAGTGTGAGCACAAAAGCGTGTTACTGTGAGTGTATGTGTTTGCCTCTCCTCCCTATAAAGCCTAATCAAGCCATCCCCACACCCATAAATACTCACTTTTCAATGTGCAAGCTGTCATACCTCATGCAATATCCACTATGACACTGATATAGCATAATAAACCTTCCCCTGCTGCTTTTCACACCGACCAGAAGCAGCTCGCCCTTCCATTTTTGTAAACACAGAGCATCGCCCTCCATAAGCTCAAGATGGTTTCCAAGAAGCCAGAAGCAAATTAATTTCACATGTTTATAATCCTAAACAAGAGGATAGGCTCAAATTCTATCTGCTTTAAACTCATTGACATTTTACAAGATGTAGTAATTGGAATGGCTGATGTTCTCCAGACTGTGCACCTGAGAAAAAAGTGCCAATTCAGGGCGTTTTAATGGGAAGTGCCGGTAAAAGTCAAGCTCACACAAGATGTTTGTATGTTATTAGTGCAGCACTGGGAGCTGCTTGTATATATGTCTGTCTGAGTCTGTGAATAATTGATGAAGGTGATGAAAAAGCATGTACATGTACACATCTGTGACCTTAGCTGATAAGAATCAGTGGCTTTCATGAAATGAGAGGCTTTCCTTCACTGTGAGGTGCAGGTGGGGGAGGAATGGAGTGGGGTTAAATGGATGGGAGGGAAGAAAAAAAGGCACTAATATGGATTATTTTATATGAGTGATATATTATAACTTTTCACATGTGAAAAACCTGGAGACAAAGAGTGACTTATTTCGATGTAGCTCAAATTTGCTGTTACTCTGCAATCGAAGGTCAGTGGTTGCAGGGTGAACAGATTCAATCACCTGTTCTTCACCTGTTTGTCCTCCTTTGCAAAACAATGAAGGGATTTCAACATTTTGGGAAATAAGTGGATCTGAGTTTGAAAAAAGTTGCTACATGCTGTTTAACCTGCATATTACAAATATGAAGGTACAGCAGAGCACACAGGGGCCAGCAACCTTAACTCTCTGAAAAGCAGAAGAAAAATTTGTCTGGACCCTTAAAAAAAACTAACAAAAAACTTCTGACCACTGTAAAGGTCCAGTGCGTAAAATTTAGGGTGTTTAGAAACATATGTCAAATTCATTGTTAAGAGTTTATTTGTGTATAACATAAAAAAACCCAATCTATGTGTTCCATCTGTACAGGAAATTTGTTCTACACGTGCAAAAAACGTATTCCTGTCATTCAGAGTCATTTACTGCAGTTTCTGAGATTTAAAGACAAGACAATAAAAGCAATGAATGTAAATGTTACAATTTGTTTTAGCAGTCATGATTTTTTTTTTAGATTTACAGTCAATCTGATCTGTGTCTATGCCAAAGTCTAGATCTGAGTCAAGAAAACATTTGTAGCTCAAACCCTAGTTTATATAATTAATTTAACAGATATTCTGTTTCAATAGTTCCATTTAGGTTTTAGACAAACTTTACAAAAGAAAAAAGTATATTTATTCAATAAAATGTATTAGAGTTTTGCATCTCATCACTATTAAAAACAAACATAACATCAATTTCATTAGATCTAGAATACATTTTATTCGGATATACTGGTGAAAGGAACTTGTATAGACTTAGTGATGACAAGGTGTTTACAGAGGCAACGGGTCACTCTTCACAAAATGAAGACCATGTTAGCATGTTCTACAGCTACTCAGAGTGGTTTAGGACTTCCTAACCCAATGGACTTCCTCTTCCTCTTCTTGTTTTTGTTTTGCTTTTTCTTTTCATTTTTACATCAGGTGTCATCCAGTGCTAAGGTACTCTACTGTCACCTGCCATTGACTAAAAAGCTCAGAGCTTCAGGGATGCGTCCACTGCAGCTGCAGGTGGAGTAGTATTGAAACTTCACCACGAGATGCCACTAAATATAGCACATTGATCCTTTAAATGCACAGTTACCACAATATTTGTTTTACTTTTCTTCATTTCACTGTTAACTGATAATCAGTCAACAGTACAAAATTCCTTTGGATGAACAACATATTAAAAAAAAACAAAAAAAACAACAATTTTGATGTCATGTCTTCTCACTGTGGGTTGCCTACCCCTTAGACTATTTATTTGACAATTTCTTAACTTTCCAGCTGACAGACTAGCAGCTAAGCTAACCATCTTTGAGCTGTAGCTTTCTATTTACTTTTCAGAGTGTTGATATTCTCTTCACCTGCAACTAAATGAATAAGTGAATTTCCCCTGATGTTCGCTGTGAATTGTCTTCAGTGTAAGTCTCAGTATGTGTACATACGTTCTGTACGAGGTGTGTTTGGTAAGTCTTAAAGGACCACTGTTGAAGGTTTTCTCTCCTTCTTTGCTCACACACCAAGCCATGTCTGAACTGAATGTTCTACTTCTGCACATTGGAACAATAGCTATAAACAACAGGCCTGCTTCATCACTTTAACACACTCTGACAGATCGCAGTGTCAAAACGCTGAACAACATGGGATTCTTTCTGAGTAACACACAAAGCACTCGCAATATATGTATTTGTTCTATCAAAAATAGTATACTCGATTGCACCAATGATGTTTTTGTTATCTTCTTTTCCACAGTATTATCAGATGAATATTACGACTATATGAGGATTTTTCTCAGTGATGAAAAATCAATGCACACTGACTGTTAACTCCTTGTACCAGTTTTTTCTTATCCGATCTCTCTGTGTGTAAACTGCCATCGTTCTTGTTGTAAATGGTGTTTACTGATAATTTTGTTCTGGTGCTGTTGTTGTTTGACTTGGTGTACAGTTCAGACCTTCTCCAGTGTCATCCGTCTGTGTGACTGGAGGATTCTGGAGGTGTCTGGTTAGAACTGAATAAAGACTTTTTGGCAGCTGTTTGTTAGCTGCTGTCAGTGTGTCTTTTCTCTTCTCTGCTCAGTTCAGTTCAGTGACTTCACTTCAGTTAATTTATTTCAGTCTCTTTAGTAAAATGTCTACACTTAATAAAAAAAGTAAACAAGGCATTCATTACTTGGAAAAACAACACATTATTGAGTGAATAGGTGTAGGCTGAAGCTACAGCATATTACACCTTCCACTTGTACTTATTGATATAAGCAAATTGCAAGGTTAAAGAAACCCTGAAACAAGAACAATTTTATAGTTTCAAATAATAACTCAATAGGCACAGACCCTGTAGCTCACTGGCATGTTCTATCAAGGATCAAAAACAAGTTGAATTTGTGAGGTTGTCAGGTTCTGATGCTATGTTAAGTCCCTTTTACACAGCACTTTTGTTATGGGAATATATCAGCCTTTTGTCAGAATGATGTCTGTGTAAATGAAATGGAATCATTTATCGCGGCTTTGTAACACCTCTGGGAGATGTAACTGAGCCGTGATAAAGGTGAGATCACGAGTCCGGAATGCTGTGTAAAATGAACATCTGTCATTCCACAACCAAGGTGTGATGTTTTGATGGTGGTGACCCCTGCACCTGAGAAACATTGGGCGCTTATGGAGGCACTGGCATGGATTCTGCACCAGCTGCTCATTTTCACCCAGAGCATGTAGTCGTGCCACGCCGGGCGGCTGCTTCAGAATCCATGCCAGTGCCTCCGTATGTAAACTATACACTGCACTGCATCACACCCTTTTGATTCTGGAATGCGCCTCCGCTGTGTAAAAGTCCAGCCTGTCTCTCCTGTGTTACTCCTTTGGCTTGGCTGTGGAAAAAAGATGGGATCACCTTTCTGCCGGGATCTCTGTGTAAAAGTGGCTTTAGAGTCCTGTGGTCTTGATGCAGGAAATCAATCTCCCAATAGAAGTATCTTGCCCAAGGACACTTTGACACGTGAGCCAGGATTCAAACCACCGAACTTTTTGGTCATTGGACGACCTGCTCTACCAACTGAGCCACAGTATGTATAGTATATATACAATAAAATCTATAAAAAAAAATTATCAAATATTCTCACTGGAAACACACTTTGTAAACATTGTCCCAATGAAGCTGCATATACAATTTGAAATGAATCCAACAAGTAGTTTCGTCAGGGAAGATGTTTGAAGAAATTGGTAACGATGACGACGGACACAGCGGCTTCACAATAAACCCTTGGCCTATTGGCTGGTGAGCTAAAAACAAAACTACTAGGTAAGTATGATCATACCTCAACATTTTAAATTGTAATATTTAAAATGTGCAAACTCAATCACATCATCATTCCTTTGTCAAAGATATTCCCTAGTGTTACTCCTTTAACAGATAAACATCTACAAACATCTTTTAGGATTTTTATTGAAATCATCAACTAATGTGCACATTCAGTTATTTAGCAGTGTGTCTTTTTTTTTTCAACAGTATTGTAAAATTTATTCCATATAAGCTATTTGTTTAAATTTTTATTCAATTTCCAGACCCAAAGCAACACAGTGATTTACTTTCACATTGTTTTTGCCATAGATTACACAATTCAGTTTTATTTGAAGAGCCCCATATCACAATAAGGTTGCCTCACAGGGCTTTACAGAATTAATAGGATATAAACAAACAACAGTCAAATAAACAGTAGATGAAGGAAATGGATTAGACTCTCCTTTTTTCAGCAAGGAAAAACTCCAAAACCCAGTGGGAAAAGAGAAACCTTGCAGGGGACCACCATGAAGGAGAGAGCCATTCCCATGGACGGACAGACTGGATGCACCAGGACTGATGGACATCCATTTGCAGATGTAGTTCCCATCTGTAAGGATGCAGTAGCGCAGGGGCAATGAATTGAGCAAGCATCTGCATCAGCAGCTGTAGGTGCGAACACTAATATCCTGTCTATGAACACAAGACACCATGTCACAATTCATTTTTCCACCACACTTAAAAAACCCATTTGGACGACAAATGTTGTTACTCATAGGTACAACTCCCCTCTCTAAAATAGTGTAAAAAGAACCATCTCTAATTCATTAAGTCAAATAATAGTTATTTTGCTGCTTTTACACCTTCCATTGAAAACAATCTTTTTCATCTCCATTTTAAAGTTGATGTGCATTTTTCCCAGAAAACAAGCTGAAACATGGACTCTGTCCACAGTACACATGTCCACTGTCTTTCAGCATGTCTGAGATGAGCTTGGGTTCACAGAACTGTTTCTGCACAGAACTGGCACAGCTGATCCTACTTGAATAACATTTAATTAAATTCAGATTTATTTATGTAGCCCAAAATCACAAATCAGGGATTCATCACAAAGGTCTTTTCTAATCTGTACCATATTCAACACCCACTGTCCTTAGACCCTGGTTTCAGGTTTACAGTTTCAGGTCTTGTTTCTGGATGCAATGACAGGGTGTGTAAAGTCCTGCGGAGCCCGTGTGTCACTGTAGCCTGAAGGGTTGTCAAGCAGGTCAAAGGTCACAAATATTGAACTGTGCCATTGGTGTTACACACTGAGATTTCCCAGGATTCCATAGGCCATGTCTTGTTGATGGTGAAAAACAGAAATTCCTGGGAGTTTTTCAATCAGATACATTCGTTTGGAAACAAATGACAATTCTTCCATGAGGTTTGCTACCACCCACCCTTGAAAAGACTGTTTCTTTAGTGTTGGATCATATTCCACTCAAATAATAACAAATAACCTCCACTGCTCCCCTGTCACAAGGTATCCCCCAAGGTTCAGTGCTTGGCCCCCTGCTCTTCATCATCTACATCCTCCCCCTCAGCAATATCATCAATTGTCACGGTCTTCAATTCCACTTCACCAGCACCCCCCCCCCCCCCCATTGACCTACTTCAGCCCCATGCCTCTGCTCACCTCTTTG
>JAPTYQ010000003.1:1086748-1105657 GCA_029814465.1 Ostorhinchus cyanosoma
GCTTCAGGAGGTAGAGAAAAGATAAATGACCATAACGTTTTATTTTCACTTCTGCAGGAGGAGGGGGTCGCATGGACTGCACTGCCCCGTTACCCCCTAGTATTATAAGTAGGACAGAAACGGACTGGTTACTGACCGAAATGTACACATATACCCCCCCCATTTATCGTTATTGAGGCAAAACTGCCCAATTTATCATGATATTGATGACGTCATGTCACCCAGCCCTACTTTCTTATTCCTTTACTTATATACAGTTGTAGAAAACACACACATGAGGACCAAAGGGGGCTTTTTTAAATGAATTAATTCCTGTTCTGCATAGGGATGTAAAAGAAAACGGTGGTATAAAAACGACATGTTTTTATCTCCCCTATGCATTTCCTTGTAGTAGTGTGTCATCTTATTGTATGTGTGCCAAGAGTCCTCTACCTGGTTGGACTTAAAAGTGAGACAATAAGCCCTTTTCCATCAAAAGCCCAGGGACTTATTTGGGTAAAAGAATTCCTGGTAATTGCATTCCCGCCTGGTGGGCCGCCAGGCTTATAATGCACTGGGGGAAACACTGCTTCTAACTTTAAGTGTGATGGGTGGTTCTGTTTCACTTCTGTTTCATTTTATAGATGTAGTCCAGGTTCAGCCTTTAAGTCAGACAGATGTACTCAAATACCTGCATTTAATTCGACTGCATACTACTTATAAAAGTACTTATATTCTACTTATATTGTGATGCCTTATAAATGAACTTTGAAATGAAAATGAAAAAATAAAAATTTTTTAATTAAAGATCGAAACCAAACAAAAGGTGCCAAAAAAAAAGGTGCCTTGAGATTAAAAGGAAAATAAACATCTGTGAAAGGTTCGGGCTTCTGGATCAGCTGGTCCAGGACAGCCAGTCTGGAACTACATTGTTTTCAATTTCCTATATGAAAAGAAATAAAAATGCAAAAGTGAATAACAGGACGCATGATGATAGAGTCCTACCAGTGTGATGTGACATGTCAAATGTCTGACCTGGGCTGTTGGACCAGGTCTGGAGACCATGGACCAGGGCACAAACGAGGCCCAGTTCAGAAAAAGAAACAAGTCCATCCGGTCCATTTCAGGTAGAACTCGCATACATACAGAATAAATCAGTGTTCAGCTCATGGTTGAAAACACAAATACTTTTAACGTCAGACTGTTGACCAGTTAGTATTAGATTAACCCGACTTTTGACCAAACAAGTTGATGCCGCCGACTGTTACAGCTGGAACGAACTAAACAGTGAATATTTCTGTGATATAAATACCGTTTCTTTGTTCGGCGGTCAGATCCACTGTGACTGTTGTAGTCCTTTAGTTTCTTATAATCCTGCATAAATTCACTTGAATTTTACTCGAAACTCGCTCATTTCGTATTGGGGATTCAAAGTCCGTCTGAATTTCCTCCCTCGCAAAAACACGCAATAGAGCCTGGACCTCATCATCTGTCCACTTTTCATATCTTCTTTTGGTCCATTTTCCGAATTATTAAAATACAAAACTTGTGGCAATGAAATTAAGAATGAATGAAATTGTGACGGGTGAACAGAATGCGGAAACACTGCGAGTGTAGTGTTCTCCCGACCCGACCCCTCGTGAGCGACACCGACATGCCCCCTCTTCAACGGAGCTGGTCGCGCTTCCGCGTCAGCAGTACCGGAGGCTATTACTCACGGTTTATTTACCCAGCGCTAGTTGTAACGGGGTCTCACATTACAGTCAGCAAGCGGGGGCGCACCGTGCGACCGTGATTTCAAACATAGTCGCACCATCAAAATTCTGAGCGCATATGCGACTAAAGCAGTCGCACTCACGAGCCCTGCCATAGGGGCAGTGCTATGATTAGAGGGTGCTGCAGTTGTCAGATCTAGGTTCAGCAACATTTTGGGCCCAACGAATGAATTCAGCTGAACCTGAATGTACTGACAAATCATCTTATTCCATCAATAGATTTTTTTCTTCCCTGATGGCACGGGCATATTCCAAGATGACAATGCCATTCATTGGGCTCAAATAGGCTCTATATGCAGCCCCACTACTTCCTCAACTTTAGGTGGCTCCTTTATTTCCTGTCTTTCATTATTCAACACACTGATTAATTCTGGTGCGTCTGACTACAGAAGTCACAACAAGAAGTAGCTGGAACATCTGGATTAATCATTGTGTTCAATAACGAAATACAGGGAAATAGACAAGCCACCTGAAATTCAGGAAGTAGTGGGGCTGTGCATAGAGCCCATTATGACAGAGTGGTCCAGACCTTAACCCCACTGAGACTTTGCAGTTGTCCAAATCAATACAAGATGTTGGTGAAAAATTCATGTAGCTCTGGACAGAAATAAAAGTTGTGACATTACTGCAGCTTATTGAAACAATGTCACAGTAAATATGTGCTGTAATTTCAGCTAAAGGCAGTCCAATGAAATAGTGTCTGACTTCTTGTTTTGTAAGGGCAGTATATGAACACATCTATTGCCCTGTAATGTGAGTGCTTCCAATTTGGTTGAATTCCTCCTGGGGTCAATTAAACTATAGGAATGGTTTATCTGGCATGTGGCTTTGATTAGTTTTAGAGTATAAGATATAACCTAACCAAAGTAGTGCCTCATCACTACTGCCCTAGAGCACACAACGGAGCTGGTCGGGCTTCCGCGTCGGCAGTACTGGAGAGTATTACTCGCGGTTTATTTACCCAGCGCTAGTTGTAATGGGGTCTCACGTTACAATCAGTGAGCGGGGGCGCACCGTGCGACCGTGATTTCAAACATAGTCGCACCATCAAAATTTTGGGCGCCTGTGCGACTAAAGCAGTCGCACTCACGAGCCCTGTAGCTAGCGTTAGCTATTGGAACATAACTTTAGCTCTTTTATTATTCTCTTGTCCTTCTGGAAGAGACTGATGTTTTTAAATGTTTGAAATGGGAAAATGGGTACTGTATATGACTCACACCAACCAAAACTTTGAGTTTGTTAAATTTAGACAATCTGAATTTTGTGACTTGGAGCAGATGGAAAATTGACAGCTGTGTGCTGCCATTCTATGAGTGTCCAGTGTTAGTTATGTTGGAATGGTGTTTTTCCCCAGGGCTCAGTGCTATTCATATGACTAAAAACTATGACTAGGCTGATTGACTGAATGCAGTAGGCCTTAACACACACTTAGAAATGTATTCTGGGAAATCATTAACTTAAAGACACAGTGTGTATACCAGAGGCATGGTCTGATAAAGTCTGGTCATCAGATTTCTAACCGAAATGTGTGTAGCCATGAGTGTTTATTACAAGATAGATTTTCTGTGTGTGAATGCAAGAGGGAAATGGTGTCAGTATTTAACATGACAGATTTGTGTAATCAATCTGACATAAAGGTCAAATCAGACTTCTCACCTGCAGTTTGATTTCTGTTAGGAATTGTGAAATTTACATCTTACAGAGAAAATGTTGATTACTGGGCTGTGTAATACTACTTAGTCCCAAAGTAAGAAGCCTTTCACTGCCAGTTTTCCTCAGCCCCCATAACAGAAGCCTGTCAAACTTGTTTCAACCATAGGCAGGTGTGTTTGTGTCACACCAGGAACCCCCAGAGTGTGTGTTTGGGATTTGTAGAGATTGTGTTACAGGAAGTATATATCCCCTCTGAGATCCTATGCAGTAACTCGTCTCCTTCTTTCTTTTTCTAATAGGAGCCAGTGAGACCATCGGATAACAACAGCCCCTCCACTAACTCCTCAGAGGAGGACTATCGTAACAAACCCAATGAGAACTCCTATTGTTACCAGCTTCTCCAGGAGCTTGACAAGCAACGCAAAAGTGGTATCCTCTGCGATGTCAATATAATTGTCTCTGGCCAGGTGTTCCGCGCACACAAGAACATTCTGGTTGCAGGCAGCCGATACTTTAAAACCCTCTACTGTCT
The DNA here is from genome assembly GCA_029814465.1 of Ostorhinchus cyanosoma. NCBI lineage: Eukaryota > Metazoa > Chordata > Actinopteri > Kurtiformes > Apogonidae > Ostorhinchus > Ostorhinchus cyanosoma. The sequence continues at coordinate 1,090,688 of JAPTYQ010000003.1, forward strand.
GACCAAGACCGAGGCCCAGGACCAGGCCACAGTCACACACCTGGACGTTGCTGCAGTCCAAGGCTTCTCTGTAATCCTGGACTTCCTCTACTCCGGGAATCTGCTGCTCACAAGCCAAAATGCCATTGAGGTGATGTCAGTTGCTAGTTACCTCCAGATGACAGAAGTTGTACATTCATGTAGAGCTTTTATTAAGGATGCTTTGAATATCAGCATCAAGCAAGAGGCTCCTGACTCAGTAGTGGTGGACTACAACAAGAGGCAAATGGTGGCCAAAGAAGGACAAAGAGGAGTGGACCGGAAGCCAAGCAACTTCTGGGCCACGAGCATCCTGTCAAAGCTGTCGATCAAGGCCAGTACCAACCAAGCAAAGGAAGCTATGGAAGATGATGATGAAGGTGGCAGGGTGAAGGAGGAGACCAGCGACATAGAGGTGACGATGGCTGGGGGCGAGGGCTGTGCCCTGGTGACCCCTGGAGCCTCTGGGAGCTGGAGTCATCACAACGACAATTCATCAGATTCAGCAGAGACCAACGAAACTCGGGCAGCAAGTGGCCAGGCGCAGGTATTCGTCTGGAACGAGCCAGCCACAGGTAGAGCCGCAGCAGCACCGACAGTAATAAAGAGAGACGTGTCAGATTCTGCAGTTGGAAGTGGAAGGAGGAAAAAGCAGACCACCACACGGCGATTTGTGTACAACTTCCCACCAGAACCTGAAGAGGGTTTTGATGAGGGAATGTTCATCCAGCCCTCTGCCTCTTACCCCAGAGAGGATTTCTCCTCCCTCTCTGAAAATGCTGGTATGACACAGATACTTGCACATTAACCACACCTCTCACACTCCACTACAAGAATGTTATTAGGCCTGTAACAGTATGCAAAATTTTCGGTTCGGTACGTTTTCGGTTTTGAAAGCCATGGTTCTTTTTTTTTTTTTCGGTTCAGTATGGGCAGAAAGAAAACCCCTCAAAATGTCTTTAATGCATTTATTATCAATTTTTGAACATTTTTCCCCATTTTTGTGAGACAAAAGGATAACAAATATACACATAGATAAAATACATAATGTAATTCTGCTGCTATAAATCATATCAAATAAATAAAATATTACTAGCTATATTTTAAACATTAGTATTGCACTTGTCCCTGAAAGATAGTTTTGAACAAACAGCAAAAATCAAATCGCAGTTCTGTCAATTCACATTCTGCATAAAAATAACAACAAAAGGGAGGCAAACTCGTATGCGCTTTAACAAACTTAAAAGCAATATTGGCAACAAAATTAACCAAAGTATTTATTTTAAGACAGCTAACAAACTGTTTAGGCCAGTGTGTGTGTGAGAAAGTGTATAGAAGTACCGTCTGAAGTGATCCCAAACATAACTGTAATGATGGTGAAGGGCCTTCAACCTCTTCCTTCCAGGTTAACATATTTGTTTTGTTTGTTTTTTAACCTTATGGCTGCTGCTATTTTGTATTTTGGGTCAATGTGTGCTCTTTCAATATGCCCGTGTAGAACTTGCGCGGATTTAAAGTTTTGCGTTGAATGACATCTTTCGTTCCCTTTTCTTTTTCTCAACATACTGTGCTGTTTCAGTACAGCTGTTACAGGCCTATAAGATATGTTTTGGGACAAAACGGTATGTAAAAATCATGTTGCAGTTTTTGAAGCATACATATTGCAGATGTGATGGGAGTTCTGATTTTACAAAGAATGGTAATTTTTTTTGGATTTAATTTGGGAAAGCACTAACATTGTTAATTGGTTTAATTAATTGATGGTTTGACTGATATCCAATGCCAATTTTAGTGTTGTTTCTGTTTGATTTGTTCTCTGTTTTGTTTCCAGGAAACAAAGAAGTCTACAAAAAATAAATGGATTAATGATCTTCAAGGCCTTGATCATTTTGATCATCACTTTGAATGAGAGCAAATTCAGTCACACAAATTTGTCGAATGTATAACACATTGAGTAAAGGTTGGCTCATTTTATGTCAATTAACAATACAATTTTATATTGCAATTTTGATTAACTGTTCAGCCCTGATAATATGGGTATAACAATCAGAGGAACCTTATTTCTAAACCAGTTATTTAAAATCTCCTCTGGAAGTAAATCTGCATGTTTGAACCAGTTGTCCACTTCCCATTCTGTAGATTTGGAATGATTAAAATACATTTGTTCAGGCCACACTATTACATTTTTGCTGCAGACTAGACAAGAGGCTGAGAGAAACTTGTCATGCATTTCACAAAATGAATAAGACACCTCATTGAATTCTGTCATTATTCTGTGTTTAAGTTCTTAAAGCCTGAAGACATGGGCAGGTCCAGCAGCAAATATTATCGTTACCTTTTTGCTAACAACCAGCCTTGCCAAGACTCCTTTATTGGCAGAGCTATGGTGAAAGAATTGCAAAAGTATTGTGTGAGGAATGCAGAGGTTGAAACGGTCCTTTAACCCATAGCTTTCTTCCCCACCCATTTTTTTTATCTGCATCTTTTTATTGCTTTGTCATTTCATTTATTACATATGTTATGCCTTCAGACACAAAGCAGAGCTACTGTGACTCAGCAGATGAGGATGCATAGGCCTATAATGTACAAACACAACCACCACATTTTACTACTGTACTTCACACACACGCACACCTCTGCGATACATGCATTTTTTGGACCTATAAATATTCATAATGATGTGTTGAATGTTTGAGCAATGCCTCTGCTTCAGTGTGGATTTGGTCTGGTTTACCCAGCAGGGGTCATTGGGGTTAAGGACAGTAATACTTTAAAGCGGTCATATTTTGTTAAACCCACTTTAGTTAGTCTTTGGTACATTCATTTGTGTATTTGGGAACCCTAATAGTGCAAAAGAATTGAATTTGAACCCTCTAGGTGCTGCAAAGCTATCTTTATATTCATTTTGGAAAAATCAAGTGGATTTCTATAAGCTGTTTTAATTTTTTCTTGATTTGTTACATCACAACATTTGCACATACTGTATAAGGTCAATCCTTCCGACAAACATTTCTCAGAGTATGCTGTAATTGTTTGTCAGCCACAGTGGTTGTAGGCCATACTGAAAATATATCCAAACTTCGAGCCAATTACCGTAAATGGTGAGTTGTTGGTTGTATTAACAAACACAAGTGGCTGAACGGGACAGAGCAGCACAGGCAACAACCTGGAGGGGATGGGGATGTGAAGTGACTCATTTGCATTTAAAGGGCCAGTGCTCAAAACAAGCTTTCTTGTGTCATTACTCAGAAATAGGGTTGAAGATGAATCTGTGGAGTTAAATTAATGAAGAATTCAGACCCAAGCATAGCATTTACTGTTTATGTCGACTACAGGGACATTTTTTAGAAGGCATCATTCCATTTTAAAAAATCAAAATATCACCCCTTTAAGGCATTGGTGTCAGTTGCTAATCCACTGCATTCTACTTCTGACAGTAGCAAACTAAAAATTAGACAAAAGCAAGGATAATATGTCCTGCTTTTGCTGTGCATCACATAACAGTTGGAGTATATTTGAGCTTTAACCTGCCTGCATGTATAGCTTAAACTTGACTCGCACTCATCTATGATCTCTACTACTAATCACTCCAGAGCAGCAGCTTAGGAGAGAAGCGCCTACCTAGAGGGGTTTATTTCTGCACTGAGATGGGGGTTACACTGCTCCTATTAAAAAGACCAGATAAAAATGGGTTTCACTATGTTTTTGATTTTATTGGTTCACCACCTGTCACAATGAGTAAAATACATAAAAATGCTGTGATACACAAATTTTTCCAATTTAAAATGATGGGGGTGGTACTGTTTCAATCACCTGCTCTTCTGCTCTTACCACCCGCTGCAGGTCCTTCCTGTCCTCTGTAGTACAGCGGTAGGTCAGGAGGCCCTTGATAGTGGAGTGGTAGAAGTTTATTAACAGGAGTTGGGGTAGGTGGGCTTGATAAAGCTTCCTGAGGAAGTACAGTTTCTGTTGTGCCTTCCCCACCTGGTGAGAAATGTTTGTGGACCAGGTGATGTTGGCTGAGATGTGAACTCCAAGGAACTTGAAACTCTCCACCCTCTCTACCTCTTCTCCATCAATGTAGAAGGGGGAGTACTCTATTTGTTTCTCATAAATTGGGAAGTCCAGAATCATATGTCATTGAGCCAAATTCATTGGAAGTCTCTGAAAGTGATGGAGGAAATTTTCAAATCAGCTGTGTCTGATAAGTCGATCCCAGACTGGAGTCTAAATTTTAAATATTATCATCGGAAAAAAACATAGTGTAACATTTAAGTTTGATGCTGTGAAGTTCACGTCACTGTGATACACTGACGGAGTAATATGCATGCAGTGGAAATGTAATGTGTTAACAGCTAAACTGAGACGAGTTCAGTCGAGCTGATGCCAGCAGTGACAAAGCTGTAGTTCTTTTTTGCTCTATTGGTCGGTTTGTTTCTGATGCCGTGCATGATGATCTCATGGTGTAAGCATCAGTAAAAAATGTAGATAAGGTAATTAATAATTAATTTCGGTATGTTTGGGTCCTGTGGAGATGCCAGATTTGTCTTTTATTGCTTGAGCTGAAAAAGTTTGGTACCATGCAAGTGATCCAATCTGATCCAGTTGCTGTATTTTGTCGTTGATATTACCCCTTTATACCCATCATTTTATCCATCCATCCGTCGATCTACTCAGTGTACCACTCTTGGTAATCTCTTCTTTCAGCTCAGGCCTTCTCCTTCTGTTGGCCCCATTAAGCTCAGCACACCATGTAACCATAATGATATCACATACTCTATTAAGTGGAGTGCTGGAGAGTGGGGGAGGGCACAACGTGTGTGAGAGGGAAGCTCTCTCTAATGCAGGATAATGAAGAAAGTGGAGGGGAATCATTTCTTCCCCCAGGCCTCCCTAAATGTGCCTGAATGCTCTTAGTGCCTCTGACTCCTCCTAGGACTCTTTTCAGTGTGTGTATGTGAAGTGATCTAAGGTGTCATAATAGCCTAGAGAGGCTTTTTTTTGTTGTTTAGCTCCATGTCTTCATTTGCCAAATAAAGGTATGGTGAAGACTTCAAGTAGCTATTAGTCACTGTAAAAAGTTTAAAGACAGCTGTTTATCCCTAAATTGTACTTGTGGGTTCAATAGCCCATTTACTTCAAAGTGCAGGAATATTACTCCTGTGGAAGGACATGCGATTGTAAAAGAGCTTTCCGTGATATGATTTTATTTTGGATTGGCACACTCAGAAAGCTTTTTCCAACCTAGACTGATGGATTCACTTTTGTTGAAATATAGCATGTGATGGAAGTGGCGGCCAGAGAATTTGAGGGAGAAATGTGCCAAAAAATTATATGTTTAATGTTGAGTTTGCTACTTGAAATGAAAACGTGTTCCAGTTATTCAGGGCATTTAACTCTCAAGATTGTGTTTTGTATGTGTTCAGATTGAAAGTGACACCAGTTCAGTAAGAATGCATTCTCTCTGTATTCATAAGAAGTATGCATTATTAGATTAGCTACTGAATTCGCAAAAGGTTTAAGCCATGTGTTGACCAAGATTATGAGAACTTGATGAAAGTAACATTGGATAGGTAGCGAATGTGTGATGTTGTTTTTGTTCTGTTAGAAATGTGCATCAGAGAAAGGGTTGAAAGTCTACAGTTTGTGTACTTACAGCTATATTAATTCCACTCTTCTGAAAATGACTTGAAAACCTCTCCAATGCTGCGGAGATTTGTTCTTTGAAAAGGTTACAATTTGTGACCGCAGTTGTTGTTGAGGCTATGTTGCAAACAGTGCTCATTTGTTGTTACCTGATCTGGATATGTGTCGCATGACATCTAAAATATTAGTTACGCTATGTTTTACAAAGCAGAAATAATTGTGCATGTGGTAACACTTAATGTCTGCACAGCTACACACCAGATGAAACTCCTGTTTTGCTAATTGGAGGTCATCAAGTCTACACAAAATATCTTCACACATTTTTTGTCAGAGATGGCTTGCATCCATGTAAAGAGTCATTACCTCCATCAAGGAATGGTGGAAGTTATGTTTTCATCGGGTTGGTCTGTTTGTTTCTCCCCCAGTGGCCTCACTTATCAGTGCATGGCAAAGTTTTTGGACAGACATACGGACAGACAACCAACTGATGACAATATCCTGTGGCCAGTGTGGCCGAGGGTAAAAAAAAAAGACACCAGTTAGTGGTAGACCTGTAACATTTCTCCGTTCACTTATATAAAAACAGAAAAACACATTTAATAATTATTTACACATCATTTACATTTGTTTTACTCACATAATCTTGCTGCATCTATTTTCTGCTGTGAGTTTAATGGAAAGATAGAACCATGAACAGAAATGATGGTGCTCCCCAAATAAACAATAATGTTGTGAATCACAATTATTTGTATGACATTTAATTGGGGACCGTTACTGAACCCTGGTACTAAACAGACACTCTGGCCAAGTCATTGTTCTTGTAAAAAAAAAAAAAAAATGTTCTTTTCCAGTCTAGATCAGTGACCTGAGTTGGGATCTGGGAGGGGCAGGTCAACTCTACCATATTCAGGGCCTTTCATACATTTGATGTGAAATGGTCAGAACATCATCTGATCTATCTGTCATAAATTCAGAACAGGATGTTTAGAGATCAAAAGGCTGCAGGAAAACCACCCCATTATCAAAATACTGAATGTCCTGTATTCAATTTTATACTTACAATTGATGCAGTAAATCATTTTTAAAATTTCTTTCACTTGACTATCATAACAAAATAAGAATATATGATGGCAATTGGTTCAAAACAATTCTTTTGCACATTCCAGACAGAGAATGTTAATTGCATATTAAGTATATAAGCCTAGGTAACAAACAAGAAAATAAAGCAAATAACTAACTACTTCAATGTTTTCCCCATCCATCTGAATCCCTGTTTGAAATTCATTCCTGGAGTACCGAAAGAGCATGCATCTTGTTTTGTTCAGGTTTAGTGAAAATTTGTCAAACCATAACTATAGTTTACTCAATTCTGTATTTATGTGTTGTATTAAGATCTTTAAATCCCTCCCGGAGCAAAAAATATTTGTCATCAGCAAGTAACACCTGCTTCAACACTTTATATGCCCTACATAAATTAAGAATAAACAGCTTTGCGCCCAACACTGACCCCTGGGGGATGCCGCAAGTAATGTCCAAACAATGTGAACAGTGATCAGTCAACTCCACAAACTATTAAATAACTCCTGACCCAGTCTAGTGTTGTTCCCCTGATGCCATATCTTGTGTATCCCCGAAGCGAGTTTGATGGATATTATGTTTTTGGTCTGACCACCACCGCTGCCAGATTTACTTTGTGTTAATGCAATAACTTGAAAAATATTGGGTTTAGAAATTCCATATTTTCCATATCAATGAATATCATGGAGAGGAAGAACTGATTCGATTTTGGACGACTTACCATTTCTAGATTGCCAACAAGGGGCCCCTCAAAAGTTTAAAATCACGAAACACTCTTGTTCATATCTCTGGAATTATTTGTCTGATTGACTTCAAATTAAGTGCAAATGAATGGTCATGACCTCATAGAAGGATTGGGGGCGTTTGGGGATATACCCCTAGCCGTTGCTTCTGACAGCCAATTTTGTCTAGTTTTAAAAAAATCTAATTATATAGAGAAAGCAATGTGGCACATATGACAAGTATAAAGGCTGTAGGCATTCCTATATAAGTGCTTTGGCATCGTTGTGTATTCTGATCACAGCCAATAAATTCTTGGATCGTCTCCAAACAAAAGCTGGTTTGGGTTGTTTCAAGGGCTGGGTGCAGCACATATGCACACAGAAGAGGTAAAAAACAATCCATTTGCATACACATTACTAGTATCTGTTAAACTATGCACGCTCATGTACAATAAACCCCCCCACCCCAGAGGTGTAAAGCCTGAAGGGCCAGTCCCTTCCCTCCCTAATCCACTGTAATGCACTGGGGCTGTCCTCACTATTCCAAATATTGACCTAGGGAGAATGGACACACATACTCAGAGGGGCGTGCCGCTAATGGCCTTTAAGCATTGATGCTGGAAGAACCCTACACACAGGTGCTCACGCACAAATGCCCACAAAAGCTGAGTGTAAGTTTAGCCGGTGTAAAGGCTTTACTTGTCTAATTAACCCATTCCGTCCTGCTTACAGCCATCCGTTTGTTTTTTGAGTGCCGTGTGCTCTGGCCTGGAGAACACACAACTTTACATATAGTAAGGTGGGGGGGTGTTTGCTTATGATGTTAACTTGTATTGTTTCATGCATTGGGTGGTGCTTAGTTAATGTACACAAGGCGTTCTGAGGTGTGCAACCCCCAGGCTCTCACCCACCTCTCATCTCTTTCTCTCCGCCCCACCCCCCTCACTCTCTGTCTACCACTCACCGTCTCTTGCTGTTTCTCTCTCTCTCTGTCCCTCCCTCTTACTTCTCTTGCCCCCCCTCCCTTTCCCAGAGCTGGCCAATCAGATCCAGTATAGCATCATCCAAGATTTACAGCAAGGGGAGTCCTGGGAGAATGGTAAGATGCCACACTCTGTAGACTCCACCAGGCAAACATTTTAGACTATACATTTTTTGTCAGAGTGTGGGCAGTCCAGCCATTAATTAAAAGTACAATGGTACCTAATCACAATCTGCATCATCCCAGTGTCAGGCTTATAGGAATTGGTTGGATAATAAAAAGGCTTCAAGGCTGTAAAGTGGCTGGAAATTATACTGTTTCCTGAACTTAATGATTTTCCTATTTATGCAGTTTTGAAAAGAAGCTTAACATAGTGTTGATCCCATCTTAAAGCTTTTTTCATTTTGAAATTTTTTTTTACATGGCTTAAGCTCAGACCACTCAAGACACAGTGGGTATACAAAATGAATAGAGAGTAAAATATTACTGCATATGTTTATCAGTGTGGACCACAAACCACACATTACATTAACAGACTCTGGCTACATCTACACTAATCTAGGTTTATTTCAAAAAGGTATCTCTGCAACTTTGATCTCTGTCCATCCCAGTGTTCTAGCAGAGTCTAAATGCAGGTATTATTGCAAAAACCGCCCAAATACATTCTGCTGTGAATGGAGACCATAGTATCTTGATTAGATGCTGAATTTAACTAATAGAATCACCTACAATTCAGTATTAATAGCTGGTAGTCAGGGGGGGGGGGGTCTTATTTTCTTTCATAGTCACATAAAAGGTTGAGACCCACTCAGGCAGTAAAGGTAGTTTGCGTGATTGTAAAAGTCACTGTTTTTTTCAGCCCACATGACAACATGATGTTGGAGTTTACAAGCTGAAACATAGGTCAAAAAATTTTTTCGCAAGTCCCTTAAGCCTGAAGGAGGTTAAAAGACCAGAGTGGTGTGAATACTAGGTGTAAATGTTAGACAAGCTATGCTTTTTAAAACAAAGAGGCACTGGTGTTGAAGAAGCCTCAGTCCTGATCTAGAGTGTCAGCTTCAGCCCTTACCACCATGACTCTTGAGTACAGTTGGAAATATTGACGACAGATGTTTGCGATTTTTAATTTTTTAAAATCAATTCAAGGTTGAATTCCCCCGTCACCTCTGTAAATATAGTGATGGGGAAAACTTGTAGTTTGTTGTAGTTCCACAAGGTGATTCTCTGCTGAATACATCCCTCACATACACAGAACAGGGAATACACAGGTGATCTGCTTTTCATCAACACACTTTCCCATCCCCCTCTTCCTTCCCCCTTAGCAACTGCCCTGACAACACCTCTGTTGTGTGCTCCTTTGCTCAAACAAAAAGCCAGGCCCTGTTACCCCTCTCTTGACAGTGAAAACTAGCTCAATGTTTGAAGCCTTTTCAAAATCAATAGATTGCTTGTTTATTGGTTGAAGCCTAGCTTTCCAGAGGAGCTTGTTACCATCAGTATCTCAACATGGCTCATAAACTAGTGGTGAGAGGAAATCCTATTTTGATTATTGGTGTTGATTGCAGTACTTAAATTATATAACAGTAGGCATGATGGAGTGCAATCTTACTGTACAGAATGGCATTGTAAGTACAGGCCATCACTGTTTATGAGTTTGACAGGTATGCTTTAAACTCTGGTTTGGAGGCTGGTGCACACCTAAAAAGTCTTCAGGGGACAGGTGCATACGAGGTCATCTGGACCTGTTTCAAGGAGAGATTTCTTGAATCTGAAAAAGGCTTTAAACTCTCAACATTTATTTTGCATTGGAGAACTGCAGCTGTTGAATTATCCCTTTAGCCCCTGATGTATCTGTCGTGAGTGCTCTGAATGTATGATTTATTTTAAATATTAATAAAAATTTCAAGACGTGTTGATAGAATACACTTTGTGCTTTCCATAGACATCTGAGCATGCTTACTGCACCCCCTACCACCTGTATAATGGAGGGGGACATATAAAGCAGTGAGTGAGACCAACTCACTATAAAAATAGACAGTTTGGTGTTTTATTTATTATTTTTCCATTTTCCTTGTTGATTTTTGTTTTCACTGTTTGCAGTGTTGTGATTTTCCTATATTTTTTTCACTGCTTTTACAGAGTTTTTGGAGGGTTAATCACTTCACTGTCCAACCCTACATTAGCAACCATAACTAAGCCTCATCACTAAACTGACTGTGAATTGACACAAAATAAATGTCTGCATTAATGTTTGAGAATGAAGGACAAGTGGTGAATGCTTTTTGTTTCTCCAGAATTTTATGATATGGAGTAGGAATTCAATGATGAATAAGATATTAAAGGAAAAAAATATAACATTTCTATATATTTCTAAAATATCAGAAGTAGATGAAAAAGAATTAACAGATGCACTTCAGAGGTACTCTGATAACATAGCATTAGTGAATAGAAATGGAGAAAAACTTTGATCTAAGCTGAGCTGATTTTGGCTGGTTGTACACACAGCTTTAGAAAGCAAAAGCTGACTGAAAGCAGTCTTAATGTTTCTTTTTCTATGTACAGTGTTTCTTCATACTCAAATGATGCACAACTACCTAAGGTTAACATGAATAACATCTCAACCATTTGCATAGCTCGTTAATGTTGGTGAGTGTATTGGTGGTAATTTGATCCAATCTCCTTTGTTTGCACTATTTTGTAAAGGTTGCTCTCATCTTACCTGTGTACTTCTCTCTGCCATTTCATTACTGTTACTACACAAATGTCCTCTTATTTCTGGTGGAATATGTCTGATATTGTCGAAAATACCATAAGATTGATGTGTCGGCTGCACAGCTGTACAGGCATAGCAACAGTAACCAAGGGAGTTGGGACTTACTGAAAGGTTACTTCATCATTGATAGGGGCAGTTCAGGAGCTGTACCTTGTCTGCATTTACACAGTGGGTTTTCTCTAATTGCAGTATTTAATTTGCTTTTTAGTCTCTCTTACTAAATGACATAATTTTGCCTTTTCACTCTTGTGTTGGCTGCTAAGGTAATCCTTCAGTGTCCTGTTAAGCATGGCCCACAGTGAGACATTCATCATTATGCTGAGCTGTAGGCAAACACCAGTTACTTGGCAACAGCCACATAGCTGGATTGTGAAGTTTACATTACCGCCACAGTAATCAGCTGTATGTCCTCACAAATGTCACTTTTGTGACGCATAAAAGTGTGGCTTGTATTCATTTCCTTGTAATGGGCTCTCTATTTGAAGTCAGTGATTGGATAAACAGGATATTGGTTCTTGACAAATCCTTTCTCATTACAGGCTTATTAAAGTTTTGGTTTACAGATTTATTGTAATTTGAGCAATGTAAAGCAGCAGTTATACAAGTTTATACTATATCTGTTCTGACCATTTCTTGCATCTGTGTGTTGGTTTTTCTCCCTCTACAGGTGAGTCCTCACATCTGGTCCTCAATAAGCTCAAGTGCCCCCACTGTAACTACATCGCCAAGCACCGGCGCACGCTCAAGAGGCACCTGATCATCCACTCAGGCGTGCGCTCATTCAGCTGCGACATCTGCGGCAAGTTGTTCACTCGCCGCGAGCATGTAAAAAGACATTCCCTGGTGAGCCCACACACACTCAGATGTACATGTACAGGACTCTGGTTCCACTCTGGTATTCTATCCACAGCATCTGCTTCCACATTAACTGCACCACAACACATGGCTTATGTTTGGCAGATTTTCACACCAGCAGTGCTACAAGATTTGAAAACTTTGAAAGTTTGAACTGTGGAATCGAAGGTGGTCAGATTTTTAAACTCAACAGCCCATCACAATGAACACATCATGACTGAATCAAATGAGGCCAGTGAATATTCACACTGTACCTGTGACCAGCCTGTGTAATGACATAATCACAAAAAGGCCTAGCGTGTGTCTGGTCAGATTTGGAATTCAGGGACACTGAGAGAAAATTCAAGTCCATACCATTGTATTGCAAGGCTTGTACCTTTACTAGTAAAGGTTAATATGCTTTTATTTGGAATATTTTCAAAATGACCACTAATCTATGCATTTTCTTTGAACATCAAGAAAGCATGAAAATCCATGAAATCGCAGCGTATCCACAATAAGAGCAAATGACTTTTTGTCCAAATTAGGAAGATTTTGTGATGTTCACATACTGAAATGTGGCACACGCATGCCAGTTACTAAAATGGAGCTGTTTGTATTATTTTTAAGAGCACTAAATAAAGGGGAATTTACATTTACCTTGTTGATTGGATTAATAGAAGGTATGGATCGATGTCAACACAGCATCTCTGTTGGCATCCAAGTGACAAAAAACATGCAGCAACACAGCTCCAGGAATATGCTTTAGGGTATAAAGTTATGATACAAATAAGTGATTTTGCTGTACAACATTACTTGTGTTCAAAATTGAGGACATTACATTTAGAACTGTGTGATTTAAAATACCAAAAGACCTTGTCCTATTAACCATTATTATTAACCAAGACTTCCAAATGAATTTCCTATGCATCTAACATTTCCTAAGGTAGTTATCACCATTTTATTAGAATATGATCCGATACATTTGGCATTTTTAGTGAAAATCTGGAATTTTCCTGTATTTAATTTACTGACCATGTAGGTGTTGTTATATCAAAATAGAGAAAATTGAAGAAAAGTTGACTTTTCCAGCAAAACACAACATTAACCAAACAGAAAACAAGTGTTTAGAACCACTTCATTTGTCACACTATATGGGATTTATTTGTGGATCAATGTTGTCAGTACACATTGACCAAAAACACACATCAGAAAAAGTGAATCTGATGCTGCTGAAAAGCTGAGAAACTCCATTTTACCTGAATTACTAAAATGTATTGATAAGATTAGTGGTACAAAAGTTGTTAGACATGTTAGATCAGTAGATGTTTTTTTGGTGGCCATTTAGTCTTTGAGGGTTAAATGCTCATATGAAATTCAGTTGTGGGCCAGTAGGGACTTCTTAATACCACAATTATGTCACAATTATAGAACCCATCAGTACTATACAAAAAAACAGACCACAAAATAACAAGGTGTGGCATTCCAAAGAGTCATTTTGCGCATTTAGGGTGTTCATAATCAATATTTATCTAATAACATGACAAAAACATTAAATATTTCAATAAACATCATAGCCTTCTCACCAGAGATAGTCATTATTATATCCCAGAAATTAAGTTTCAGGAATGTAATGCTGCTGTCAGATGTCCTTTGTGTGAACGTGATAACTAGGACAGATTTGGTTGAATTTCTTCTCCCTTGATAAGCAACATAGCGGACTCCCTAGTGGAAGAACCCAATCAATTTCAGCTTCTTTATGAGTATTCTAAGTTATCTGAATGGGGGTGCTTTATTCGAAAATCTTTTTTTTTTTTTTTTTTTACATAAATCAAGAAATAGGCTGAGATAAAATTTGGTCCATACTGCTCATTTTATAAAAGGCCATTTTGTCACTACCATCCAGAGTTCATTTGGTGTCATTTTCATTCACTAGGTGGAGTTTTGAAGGGAAAAATTGTCTGTCTTGAAAACATAATTTTAAGTATATCCAAGACCAAATCATTTTATTCTCTTCCGTCAGCCATTGTGGGCATAAAAAAAATTCTGCCTCAAATGTGTTAATAGTTCACTTCAATTCAAATGAGCTTCACTGGCATCAATCAAAAAGAATATCTCCAATGCTATGTAAAGTAATAGTTTACTCTTATTCAATCCCAGGAAGGAAAAATGCTGACGACATAATGGGCTAGCTAGCTGGCCATGGGAGGCCAAATTGAAATCTGATGAGTTAAAGAAACAGTCCTGTTGCTATATAGTATAAGTCAGCAATACTGACTCTGAAGGCCCTTAGGAGATTAGATTAACCCTGGCAACATTTAGAGACTGAAATCTGATAGGACAAAATATCTTACATCCACATACACGTACTTGAAGCAATGCAGCCAAGAGAAATGCTAACAAATTAATACAGTAGTCTATTGTGAATAAATGAATATGATTTTATGGAACAAATATTAGAATTTAGGTATAAATGTAAGTCAGTGTTTGATAGTGTTTAGACCAGCAGAAAAAGCCTTGCTGGCCCTGACTGCCCACTACTAATGAAATTATATTATTGGAGTCAGTGCCTGGCCTAGTATTTTAATGAGTGGAGTGATCCAAGAGATACTAAGAAATATTACAAGGATTAAAAAAACAAGCAAAAAAAACCGAATGTTTCTTTCCTGCAAGTACCTGTGGTAGTGCGTTAAATATACAAGGTTTCCATAGTCATGAAAATTTGGAAAAGGCAAAAAAAAATTAAGCCAACACATGTCATAGAATTGAATTTGTAGTAATGTCAGTTTCAAATCTAGTGGCAAAGTTTTGACACTAAAATAGGTCAACTTAGGGCTGCACAATTAATCGAAATTTAATCAAAATCGCGATTTTGGCCGCCACGATTATAAAAAGCTGAAATCGCGATTTATTTATTT
>JAPTYQ010000003.1:1134456-1144979 GCA_029814465.1 Ostorhinchus cyanosoma
TGCCAGCGGCCCACCCTCCAAAAAAGGCTAGGGTCGGCAGGTTTTTCTAGGGTCGGTCGGGAAACCGGAAACACAACATTTTTTTTCCTAGGCCCTATGGATGTGGTCTGATTGAGGCTGTATTCCACTAGGTGGCGCTATAAACTAGGACAATGCGTTTCGGGCTATAACTCTCAAACCCTATGTTGCACATTCAAAAATCTCATATCCTCAGATTTCTTTGAAAAGTGCTGAATCACATAGGCTAGGCCACTCTTAAACGGCAAGACCTATTTCTACTAAACTTGGTGGGGATGATGAAGGGCCATTCTTGAGACCATATCTAGAAGGTGGGTGTGGTCGGCAAATGTCGGCATGACTTATTCCAAGACAAAAAAACAAACATTTATTACAGCTGAACTGTTATGCTGAAAGCTGTGAAATTGACATGGACCCTATAGAATAGGACACAGGTCTACCATACCAAAAACTGTGCCTGTATTCCACTAGGTGGCGCTATAACAGATACATCTGCGTTTTTGCCTCTTAACTTCCACATTGTACATGACACGTTTTCAGACTTTACATCATTTTATACCTTGCACGTACGAAGCGAGCAGGAGCTATTTCTCACTTTTACATCGCACCCGGCCACGACTCCGCCGATCCAGCGAGAGGCAAGCACGCAGATTACATTTCCTTCATGGAATGTAAGAATTTCTAGTTTTTGCAAATGTATTTTTTCTTGCACCTCCTAATGGTTTAAGTCATGTGGATATGGAAAGATTACTTTAAATAGTCACATTTCTGGGAATAAACACTGTAAAAACCACACTTGGTAAATGTAAAAGCAGTACAAAAGACTCTTCTCATAACATTAATTTTTACTGCATCAGTGCCTTGCATTTTTTCCTGGAAAATCCATGTGACTTTTTTTTCTGTAGTTGTTTATCTGTAGCTATTTCTTTTCCTGTTCACTTGTCGCGTCATAATTGGATTGACAGTGTGCATTGGTTTTTATGATTTTACCACCTGCTACATCCCTCCAGCACGCACACACACACACACACACACGCACACACACACACACACACACACATATGCACTTTGACCTCTGCACACCCCCTCTGCAAGGTCCTACACAATTCCCAGTACACACAGCCGTGCACAATACACACAAAAACACCCTGAGACGTGTACATGTATTCTAAAGTCTATATCCACAATCAGATACATGCTCACACACAATTGGCATTTTTTTCTTATCGTTCCTGTTTAAACCGCTCCCTTTTTTTTTTTTTATCACACAGCCCCGAGGCTCGGCTGCATCCAATCTGGCCTCCATTCAGCACTTCCTATCCCAGAAGAATAGCTATTTACCATTCAACTCGCTGTTATCAATTACCATCATCACCATTATTACCATGACTCCTGCACTTCAAAGGCCTCATCAAAGCTGACTCATCAGGGAGACCTTTCACATGGGATGAAGATTTTATTTTGATGTTTTCACGTACACATTGAAAAGCAAACAACAAAGATAGCTGCTTTAACTTTGGCATTAATTTTCATTCCAAAATGAGTTATCTGCTGTTTGAAAAATGAGACGCCCTAGTTTGCACTGATGAACACAACGACATGGACTTGAACGTCATTGTAATAACAGAGGTATTTCTTTACTTTCTGGATTTTTTTTTTTTATATTTATGACAAACTGCCTTTTTATTCATGTGAAAATTTAAAAAAATAAAATAGACAAACACTAATGGTATGAGTTTCTTTTTTTCCCCAAATTTTGGATTGAAACCCAAAATCATTAAAGGTTATTAAGGGTTTAAGGTTCATTTCAAAAGGTGCTCAGGGACCAAATCCCGATCTTCATCAGCACCATAGTCAGGTGCACTGACAGGAGAATTAACTTAAATGTACTTGTTTTCAATGGGTCCTGGAGTCATTTTTATTAGGTTACTGAGTAAAACACATAATTCCCTGTGTGCTTGGATGTAATGCAAAGCGCAGGGGACTATTGTTCTTTCTTATACAAAAAGTTTGGAAAAAAATACGGCCCACACCATTGTAAATACACCAAAAATTTTGACGCAAAAATCTGCGGCCCCAAACGATGCAAAAATCGGAAATATACAAAATGTTCAACTTGGCCCAAAGATTATGGATGTGGTCTGATTGTGGCTGTATTCCACTAGGTGGAGCAAGGACAATGCCTTTTGGTCTGTAACTCTCAAACCGTATGTCGCACATTCAAAAACCTCATATCCTCAGATTTTCGGAATAGTACTGAATCACATGGGCTAGGCCACGCCCATTTCTGGCCATCTTTTCTCCCCGCAAAATTGCAAAAACTGTAAAACCTACTTTTTCTAATAACTCCTTGGAATTTGGTCCAAACGGTGTGAATTTTGGAACATATTCTTGAGTCTTCAACTTGATCTAACATTATCAAAAGCTCAGCAAACGCTTGAAAAATGCAACAATTATGAATGCTTACATTTGTAGCTAGCAAATAAAAATGCAAACTGTTGCATATCTCAGTCAAAGTAAATGCTAACAACACTAAATTTTACATCCATGGTTGACATGTGACTGTGAGGGGAGGAGCCAAATTTGACACATTTTTGTCACTAGGGGGCGTTTTGCCCCTTTCTGTTATGGCATTACTCAGTTATGTACATTTGTTTCAAGTGTTTTTGATGACTGTTAGTGTGATTCGAGTGTATTAAAATTTGGCAGAATCTGTTAACTGATTTTACGTGACTGCTAACACTGTAACAAATTTGACTGTTAAATAACAGTAAAATAGACCTATGTCACATTAGTTTTGAAAACCAGAAGTAGAAGCCGGAGCAGTGTGCTGTCATTTCCGCTTCATGGCGACTCCCAGTCTATGAAATTCCCTCCGTGATCTGCCCAAAGTTAGACAAGACGATGTGGAACAATTTGTAAATGAGCACTCAACAGTGAAAACGTCAGGGCTGGACAAGGGATATAAAATATTCTGTAAGAATTTTATTTTCAATTCTAAAGGTGCTTTGTGCATCCCGCTAGCTTGTGAGGCTAACAGTAGCTAATCGCTAGCTGTCAGATAAATTAAACCAATAATTTAGACAGATACTTATTTGAATAACTTTTGAGGCTGATTATTAATGTGATTAAAGTAGTCTAGCTTTCCCTTGTACGCACTTGGAGTATTTTAATAGAAAAGCGCTATATAAATCTAATCCATTATTATTATATAAGTGGCTAAAAGAACCTTTACCTCGAGCCCTAAAAGGCTGTAGCAGTACAACAAGAGAAATAAGTACGGGCCAGTGGGAAGTCATATGTTAGGCAATGATTTTATCATTATTATGTGATCAGAGCTAGAGTTAGTGACAGATTGAAGTGGTTGTGCAGGTAAACTGCTGCCGTTCAATGCGGAAGAACAAAGAGCCCCAGACATTTCATGTTCAGATGTTGAGGAAAGCCAAGCCTGAATCCAAAATCATGCTCTATTCAACAATCTGCTGTTGCCGGATTCCTGTAGTTTGATGTGCAGACCAACAGGCCGTTGTCTAGCATGTCTGATCTCCTCTTGAATTTCACAGGTTTAGCTCGGTGCTAACTCTAGTGCACTCATCTCTTTCATTTTTACCTCTTTTATAAAATAAGTACACATTGTCCCTAAAATGACTTGGGGTTGCACCGAGTTTTTTTGCCAGGGGGAATAGGGGTTTACAAAAAAATGCCAAAATGTTTACACATATTCACGGTTTTTGTTGCCTTTGGATTAAGAGAAAACTTAATTGAGTTGATGTACAGTTTGATCTCACTGTTAAAAGCAATAAAGAAAGTTTTCCTCTGTGTGAACTTACATTTGTGAATGTGGAATTTTTGAAAATAGAATGATGAGATTAATAATGAATGTTTCATTAGGCTTTGTCTTATTTCTGTTAAAGTCAGAGAGGGCAAAAAGCACCATTGCACCGGTTTTTAGCGTGTTTGGAGCCATGTAGGCTCTCTTCACTTAAGTGCATCCTACACACGAACGTGCTTCCCCGGAGAATATTAAACGAAGGCCCCTCCTCCCTCCTAAATAGCCTCACCCAAGACTTGTGGAATAGTTTGTGTTTTGGAAATTCATGAAAACTTAAGTACGGCTGTCTTTGTTTAGATGTTAGCAGCCCGGTACACAACCATACCAGTGATAAGAGGAGGAAGCCATATTGTATGGCCCATACACATACAGTGCCTTGCGAAAGTATTTGGCCCCCTTGAACTTTGTGACCTTTTGCCACATTTCAGGCTTCAAACATAAAGATATAAAACTGTGGTAGACTGTAAGTCTAAATCAAAACATTGCTGGCACATGCCGCTAGGGGGAGCTACCTGTATAGTTTAGTACTACTTCAAAGGAAATCAGGAGAGTAAGAGATGCAAAAACCCAGGCGGAAGTCATGTTCAGTTGTCTTGTGCGTGTGGAAGAATAAACGGCAAAGAAGCCAAAGAAAACCCACTAGTGTGATCATTACTACACGGTAGAATATCACACAATTGGCGATGAGGATTTAAAGAGGCAGTTTACCAACGAGACACGGAGAACATTGCAAGTGTGGCGAACTCAAGTGAATCAAGCAGTTCGAGTGCAAGTTCAGAGGAGGAAAACGAAGTTTCCACACCACGACGAGTAACGATGGCGGCTGTAATCGGCACGGTAACCCCTTTTGATAATTCAACTCAGTCATGGGAAGAATATAGTGAAATGTTGGACTTTTTCTTCGAAGCTAATGACATTAAAGAGCCACACAGACGGAAGGCTGTACTTTTGAGTGGAGTTGGTGCAACTATTTACAGCTTGTTGAGAAATTTAGTCAGTCCTGCATTGCCGAAGTATAAAACTTACGACCAGCTAACTGCAGAGCTTCAAAAGCACTTCAACCCCAAACCGAGTGAAATCGTGCAAAGATTCAAATTCAATTCACGCATACGGAAGAGCAGCGAGTCCATAGCAGAGTATGTGGCAGAATTGAGGAAATTGGCACTGCACTGTGATTACAAAGACTCATTGGAAGAAATGTTAAGAGACAGACTTGTATGTGGAGTGAATGAGGACCGAATGCAACGGCGACTTTTATCTGAATCAAAGCTAACTTTTGGGAAGGCTTTGGAATTATGCCAAGCTATGGAAACGGCATCTAAAGATATGAGAGAAATGCAAGGGAAGCTAGCCGAGGACACAGCAACGCATGCTCGTGTGCCGAAGACTCAAGTAGGTGTCCACAAATTATTGACTGAAAAATCTCAGCGCAGATTCCCCAGTTGTTATCGCTGCAAAGCCAGCACAATGCTGCTGAGTGCAAATTTGCCACTGAGCTGTGTCATAATTGTGGCAAGCGAGGGCACATTAAGAAAGCTTGTAGAACAAAGGTAGGCAATTCACAGGTGCAGAAGGCAACGGTAAAAGGGCAAAAGAGTGAAAACAAGGGCCCAGGGAAGGAACAGCGAGCGAATCAATTTAGAGGGGAGGGAGAAAGTGATACAGAGGACATGGGTTTTCATACAATTTACAGCATGTCAGACAAGCTGACCAAGGTTAACTGCAATGCTTCAAGCGCAGGAAGCCCGATTAGCCCGTCAAGAGGAGTTCCAAACGGCAATGGTTTCCCAACTGAGCCAGAAGATGACCCAAGTACAAGTTTTGGTAAACCACGTGAACCAGACATCTAGACCGTCTGCACCTCCGTAACCTTCAGCCACCGCAACCGTGCCAGTTCAGACTGTTACCATCATTGAGACAGGGGCCAAGTTGGCGTCTCCCGAGCGATACTCTGGAGAGCCAGGGCTCGGCAAAGCTTTTCTGATAGACTGTTCAATTCACTTTGAACATTCTCCTCAGACGTTTTTCACAGACAGATCCAAGATAGCTTTTATAGTCTCTCATCTGACCGGAAGAGCGAGAGCATGGGCCATGGCTGAGTGGGGTCGTGATTCATCACTATGCCACTCCCTCACAGACTTCAAAGCCGCTCTCCTAAGAACCTTTGATCCAGTGTCCACAGATAGGGAGAAGGCTAGAAGACTGATTGAGCTGAAACAGGGCCGCGGCTCAGTTTGTGACTATGCCATCCAATTCCGCACTCTGGCAGCAGAGAGTGGATGGGACTCCACCTCATTATATGACATATTCCTGAAGGGACAGTCAACTTCCATACAGGAACTACTGGTGCCCCTGGATCTTCCTCTGGACCTGGATTCTCTCATCCCCTGGCCATCCGGACAGACAACAGACTCCATGAACTCAAGCAGCCTCAGGTGGACAGGTCTTCGTTAGAGAGGTCCCCACATGCTCTGGCACCCAGCTGGCTGGGTCCCCGATGCTCACCTCCGGAGCATCTGCCTCCTTCCTCTTTGACGGAGGAAGCGGAGCCCATGCAAATTGGCAGGGCACAGCTAACGCCAGAGGGGCGGCGTCGGCGTCAGCAGGAGGGCCGGTGCTTCTACTACGGGGAGTCTAATCACCTCGTTGCCACCTGCCCCGCCAAACGATCCAAGGTGGTGAGTTCAGTCACGGCTCCTGATCATGCTTCACGTGTTTTTACATCTGTCAAGGTAACTCACCACAGCACCACTAGTCACAGAGCTCTCATAGACTTGGGGGCCGACGAGAATCTGATGGACTGGGGTTTGGCAACCAAATTAGGACTCAAAGCAAAGCCATTGGTGAACCCGATCCAAGCTAGAACACTTAATGGCAAACATCTATTCACCATAACTCATGCCACTGAACCCCTGGAATTGCATATTCATGATCACAATGAAGGTATAAACTTCTTCCTTTGTCAGTCGCCATCACAGACTCTGGTCCTCGGATTTCCCTGGCTGCACTTGCATAACCCTCACAGTAACTGGAAGACTGGAACTATCATGGGCTGGGGAAAGGACTGTGCAGATCACAGTGGAATCAAGCAAGACCAGAGAAAATGCATGTCAGCAACTAACCATGTCTCTCTTCCTGTTGCCACGGAACCAGAGCCTAACCTTCCACGGACCTGTGTGGTTGGAGCGGTGATGTGGCAGAAAGAAAATGATGTAAAGCAAGCTAACGGTGAGGCTCTGCCACCTAGTGGGTGCCCCGAGAATCAATTATTCTTTCCTGTTGATCTGTGCCCACAGGTGATTCAATGGGCCCACTTGTCACTGCTTTCACGTCATCCGGGAGTTCGGCGGACGATATTCGCCATCTCCCAGAAATTCTGGTGGCCTTCTATGGAGCCGGAGGTTCGGGAGTATGTCGAGGCATATTCGGTCTGCGCACGAGTCAAGACGCCCTCCAGGTCACGCATGGGACTCCTGCAACCTCTGCCCATTCACTCCAGACCATGGGCTGAAATATCTATGGACTTCATCACAGATCTCCCGAATTCTCAAGGATCACGGATTTCCCATGGACATCATCGCGGGCCAGGGGCCCCAGTTCATGTCACGCTTCTGGAGGGAGTTTTGTGGGCTCATCAGAGCCAGGGTCAGCCTGGTCTCAGGCTACCATCCGGAGGCCAACTACCAGACCAGCCACCGACCCCGTTCCAGAGGGGTCCGTTCCGGCCACCGACCCCGTTTCCGAGGGGTCCGTCCAGACTACAGCCGCCGACCCTGTTCAAGAGGGGTCTGTCCAGACCACAGCCGCCGACCCCGTTCCAGGGGGTCTATCCAGGCCGCTGTCATGGATCCCCTTCCAGGGGGTCCATCCAGGCCGCTGCCACGGATCCCCTTCCAGAGGGGTCCATCCAGCCGCCGACCCTGTTCCTGAGGGGTCTAGTTCAGGGGGGTTCAGTCCGCCCGACCCCAGTGTCCCCGATCTCAGTCTGCCTGTCCCCGATCATGGTCCTAGCCTTCCCACCCCCTCCACCTCCTGAGGTGGTTGACGGGGGTCCTGTTGAGGCCAAAATGCTGCTGACAGTCCGCAATAGTGGCTGGGGTAGACGGCATTTGGTGGACTGGGAAGGGTACGGCCAAGAGGGATGACAGTGGGGTCCTTCATGTCTCGTCTTGGACCACAGCCTTTTTGAGTGGGACTACCCCAACTAGTCTGGACCATCTGGAATCCGGTCCTAGAAGGGGGGGTTCTGTCACACCATGGTGAGGTTTGTCTTGTCTTGGGTTTTTGTCTTGTCATTTCCTGTTTAATTTTGAAAAAAACTCTCCTCTCGTTTCAGATGACTTGCCCTTCCTCATGTGTCTCCTGAACTCTGCCCTGATTACCTATTGTCTCCACCTGTTCCCCATTACCCTCATGTGTTCAAATTGTCTGCGTTTCCCTTGTCTTGTGCCAGTGTGTCTTTGTCCGATGGCCGATTCACCCGAGCCTGCCTTCAGCCATAGTTCCATACCACGTAAGCCTTGGTGATCCTCGCGACGAGTGACCTTTTGTTTGTTCATTTTATAGATAGTGTCCTTAGTTATCATAGTTAAGATTCATAGCCGATTTATTTCCTCCATTGGAGCGATTTTGTTTTTCTTGTTTGTTAAAATTTCATAGTATTAGATCCAAGCATAGTTTTCCTCAGTGAGAGTGATTTTTAGTTATCTAGCCAGTAAATCTTTTCCTCGTTTTTTAGAGCGTCTTTAGTTCTTTGTTGTTTTGGTTTCATAGCCTGTAGTTTTCTCCTCCTTTTGAGTGATTTTGTAATTTTACTCTTCTTTTTCTTATTATTTCCTCTAGTTAGAGTGATTTTCTGTTGTTTATTTTTTGTCTTAGATCTAAGCCGTGACCAGTAATAGGACATTATCATTAGATAATTTTTGTAGCCTATTTATTTGTCTCTCTGTCAAGAGGTCTCTGGTTACGTGTTTTTCCTAATAAAAGTTTTGGAGCATATTTCTCTGCATCTGAGTCCTGAATTGAGTCCCGGCCTGACATTGTTGTAGTAAGAAATATTTATTGAACATTCTTTTTGTTGTAGTAGTTATTTTTCTTGAGCATGAGAACATTTTCAAAGATAGTGAATGAAGGGAAGGAAGTAAGGAATTATTTTTTGGGAAGCAAAGTGTATTGTCTTGTCTTCATTTGTGCAAAGTTGTCAATCACTTGGCTATGGCTTAACTAGCAAAGTTCTTCACTCTCCACTGACAAAATGGAAAGATGGTGAAGCCTTTCCTGACCCATTGTGCTCCTCAGCCAAGTGTGGAGCCGTCTCGGCACACTGAATGTCCTTCCAGCAGTGCAGTTGGACACTGGAATGGTCAGAGATCTGAATGAGCTGTGTCAAGGTAGGGAACATGACATGATCCAGCAAGGTGAAAAGAGATTGCATGTCTGTGATTGAAAGGCTCTCTCGCTTTCTGGTCAGATAGTTTTTGGCCGCTAACACCTCTTCAGGCTTTAGATCAACATTGTAATGATCTGCCAGACCCCTCAGGTCCTTCTCGCTGAGAAAGTTGTCAGATCCTGGATTACAGGCCTGAACTCCTTTTAGAACAGGCCTATTTGTAGATGAAAAACGCTGATCCATCTCAGCAACCATCCTGTCAAGGCAAGGTAGATACAGCTTCACTTTCAATTTTTCTTGATCACCTAGGTCACTCACTGCCCCACAGCTAGAATCCACAACATAGTCCTCCATGCATTTCTGCTTATGCCTTTGTCTGGGCACAGAACATGGCTCTGGGATCTGGTTGGCTGCACAGTAGGCCTTTCCTCTGTCATAGATCTCAGCAGCCTTCTCATCTGTGCGCATATCTTTTAGAGTGGCACACACAGCACATTTGTACTCATCAGCTTCGGCCATATCAACTGTTTGGCTTTGCAGATATTTGTGTAGGTTTTCAGTGACAGAGAGAAAAGTATTGAACATCATCAAAAGATATACATTGGAGAGTTTGACATGGAGCCCCACTGCCATAGGGTTGATGATGCTGGATAGGCACATAAGAATTGCAGGAAGATTGTCTAACATTGCTTTTATGGAACGTAACTGGCACGCCCAGCGCGTCTTCAAGAGTTGCACAAGTTCTGATGGCTGTAAGCCAAGCTGTTTTTGTACCTCTTTGAATTTGTGGTGGTTAACCAGAGATGTAGAGAAGTATGAGTATCCACTCTGTAAAAGCTCAAATAAGTCCTTGGCCTCAGGTACAGCTTGGCAGGTGGAACACAGGACTAGGTTAAGTTGGTGGGCATAGCAGTGCACATAAATGGCCTTTGGATGGTTTTCCCTGAACTTGGCTTGGACCCCTCCTACTGTCCCACTCATCACTGATGCTCCATCATAAGCCTGCGCCACCACCTTCACATGAGATATGTCATTCAAAGTCAGCTGTTCTTCAAGAGCAGATGTTATAGATGCTGACTCGAAGCCTTTTAATTCTGTCATCGCAAGCAAATGCTCCTTCACACACCCTTTTACAACATAACGGGCACAGACTGCTAGCTGCTCAGTGTTGCCATCTCTTGCCTCATCTGCCATTACAGAAAACATACCTGCTTCTTTTATTTCTTTGACAATAGTTGTAACTATCTCTTGGGCACAGCACTGAATGACTTCATTTTGGGATGT
>JAPTYQ010000003.1:1145079-1161649 GCA_029814465.1 Ostorhinchus cyanosoma
TGGAGTTAACGACTCAGATATAAGTGTGGACCTGACGACTAGACCTCAGAGAAAGCTCCTCGGAGAGGGAGCGAAACATCTTCAAATCCAAGAAAGAAGTCCAGTGGCACTTGATTCAACCTACTGACTTCCCCCTGCAGACCATTATGACCATAACCAACATATTTTTTCATGACTCACTACAAATTCCTCAATTTACAGCAAATTACCATGATTGTTTTTCATACAAGAAATAAAGTTAGCTAACTTAGTGTGGTTATCAATTTGGCTAGCTTGGTCTTCACTTACCTCTTTCATTCTTCGCTGTTTTGTCCCTGCTACAGGCAAATAACATTCTGATATCCATCTAATAATGAGAGTTCAAATGAAATTTAAAAAAAGATTTAAATAATATAGGCTACAGTTTTCAACAAGTTGGTGTCTAAATTACCTGCTCAATCACTCTGTGTCATCACTTCAGCTCGGCTGCGGCACTCTCTCTCTCTCCCTCTCTCGCTCGCTCACTCTACCTAACTCTTATTCTCTTGCTCTCTCACTCTCTCACAGTCGAAGTTGCTGTGCCTGAAAAAATTACCATATTATTTAGCCATGTAGGCATGTTTATGTTACGATAAAAAGTAGTCTCAATTACCCTAATGATTATTATGTGTGCTGAAGTAGAATATGCAGATTTAAAACAACAGATTTTGAAAAGGAAATTTATTGATGATTTTTTTTTTTTACCGGGGCACTACAGATCTATACATGGGCATGTGCCCTAGTATAATATGTCTGGCGACACGGCTGGGGACATCTCAAATGCAAATACCTCACTGGGCTGAGGTTTACTTTCAGGGATATGCTGAGAAAGGTGGATTGGTAGGCCAGCTTCAGTTTTCTTTGACGTTTTGGTGCTCCTTGTTGTTACAGACTAAAATGTAAAACATATAGTACTTAAAATCAACTCAATGGTTTTGGTATCTAACAGTGTATTGCAATACATGGCATCACTAATTTGTAATCATTCTGAAAGAACTGAGGGTAAAAGCGTGTTTAGCAGAAAATGTGATATTAACTTTTACTTTACATATGATTCATACGTATACATGTGCGCCAGTAGGGCAAAACTACACTTACTCTTTTGAGATGAGATGGGAAGTTGAAGACAGATGGGGTTGCATCATCTCTAAGCCTGACAATCTGACCTATCCTGTCAAAGTCAACAGGTTTAAAGTGCTCACTACAGAGCTTGGATGCCTCAGTAGTGACAAAACCCTCCCTTCTCATTCCAGTTTCCCATTGCCCTTTTAAGCCAGCGTCACTAGGAAACCTTCAAAATGCAAAGAAATCAGAATCCAAATCCAAAACTGGACAGGTATGGCTATAATGACAAAAGGCTGTTAGCAATGCTAGAGAGCTGATAGCTACATGGCGTTGGTTAAGTTCAGAGTGATCTACAGCTCTGGTGAAGATGACATAATATTAAAAATGGTCATATAACCAGAATTCTTACTTGTGAACGGTAATCCCATGGGACCTGCTTTCGACACTGTGCCAGTTATTCCAACCATAGGCTGCACAAAACACAAGCATGGCATCTCTCTGTATTGACTTTGGTTGGGTCTGGTGCAAGGCAACAGTGGTGAGCAGACCCATCCAATATGGCTGCGATGAGGCATGCCTTCTAACACATAATAGGGTGTCTATGTATATATGTCTATGGTGGAAACTGCCCTCTATGTAGACAATTGTTTGACTTGTCTCACAAGTGCGGACAAAACTAAAACCCTCATAGACTGAATGAGATGTTGCTGTCTGCTGGAGGCTTTGACATAAGGCAGTGGCCAATAACATTCCCTCGGTCATTGAACACCTCTCAGTCGAGGCTAAAGCAGCTAGCACTGAACTGTGGCTTTCCCAGTATACTCAAGATCCAGAACCAGCACTAGGCCTCCACTGGAAGTGTCTCTCTGATTGCCTGGGGTACCATCATAGACTAGTGGAATATTCACAAAACACTCTGAGGAAAGTGTACAAGGTGATGACAACACAATACAACCCAATTGGATATCTTATCCCTTAAACAACCCGAGTGAAGATCCTCATCCAAGACCTGTGGAAAGTAAAAGTTGGTTGGGATGAGAAAATTTGGGTAGAAGTTCTATTGGAGCTATGGACACAATGAGAGAGGAAACTAGTCTATCTTTCACAAGTTGAAGTACCCAGATGTTACAATCCACATGAAGCAGATATGGAAACGCCCATACGAGAAGCACATGTCTTCTGTGACGCTTCTGAGAGAGAGCATATGGAGCTGTGGCATGTCAAGTGTACCCAAGACCTAAAAGGTGAGGTCCACATAGCATTTGTGATGGCTCAATCCCAAGTTAGTCCTCGTAAACAGTTGTCTATTCCACACCTTGAACTGTGTGCTGCTTTGACTGGTGTGCAGCTGACCAAGCTCATCATAACAGAACTGTAACTTGCTCCCCATCACATCACACTCTGGTCCAACTCTACAACAGCCCTGATCTGGTTCAAATCAGACTCATACCATTATAAGGTGTTTATGGGTACTAGAGGCTCGGAGATTCTGGAACTCGCTGAAGGTGCAAACTGGAGGTATGTCAGCACCATAGACAACCCTGCTGATGACCTTACCCATGGTAAAACCCTGCATGAGCTCTGCCAGCCAAGCAGGTGTAGTCAAGGCCCGCCATTTCTCCAACAACCGCCAGACACCTGGCCTGTGATACATGGCAAAGTAGCATCTGCTGAGGATGAAGATGAATTACGGAATACTGTGTTCTGTTGAACAGTTACCTGTCCTCAAAGTATAACATCTGATCTCATCAATGACCACTGGGACAGTTTTATCAGAGCCATTCATGAGAGCCTTCACGGGGCAGCTAACGACCAAAGTGGTCCTGCAATGACAGCAGCTGAAGTTTTAGCTGCTGAACTACACATTCTGAGGCAATCACAAAGGGAGAGCTTCCCAGAAGTTGAAACACTGGTTGCTTGTAAGCCCATGTCAACACAGTCGTTTTGTTATGCTCTCTCCAGAGTTTGATGCAGCTGTTGGTCTGATGAATGAGGCAGGCTCCGTAGAGCAGAGGATCTCTACCCAGATACCATGCATCCACAATTCTTGATCCAAAACGACACCCTACACCCTGGTTCAGAGTGAGTTTTTGCAGAGTTAAGGTAAAGATATTGGATCTTACGGGTGAATGTCAAAAATGGCGTGCAAGTCCAGTGGTCCCTCAAATGGCAGATCTACCCCCTGCAAGGCTACATCTATACAAGCCACCTTTCTGGTCGACTGCTTTGGGCCCTACCACATCAAAGTGGGTCAGCAAACTGAGAAGTGGAGGTGTATGATTTTTAAGTGCATGACGACACGTACATCTTGATCTGCTTGAGAGCCTTGACACATATGCCTTTTTGATGGTCTTACATTGATTCATTGCTTGACGGAGAAAGCCATTTGAGATCCTGACAGATAGAGGGACTAACTTTCGAGGTAAAGCTGCAGAGTTAGAAGCCAGTTTTACTACTCTAGAAGCCCCTCTCCAAGAACAGCTTGCCAGACAGAAGATAGTTCCATTTTTACCCCCCTGGTTCTCCACACTTTGGCAGAACATGGGAACAAGAGATTAAGTCAGTCAAAGCAGCTCTCCAAGTCATACTACAGGACCACAATATTGCGGAACCTGTACTTCAGACTGTGTTGATTGAAGTGGAGGGAATTATCAATTCGAAACCACTGGGGTACATCTCTGAGGCCTCTGACCCTGACCCGATCACACCAAATCTACTACCCATGGGACATCATGATGCATCACTCCCACAAGCCATCTATGCATCCAGCGATCTCCTGAGCTGAAGAAGATGGCAACATAGTCAGATTCTTTTGGACAACTTCTGGACCAACTTCATTCGTTATCACCTTTCTGCCCTTCAGAAGCGCCAAAAATAGCACAAGGACACTGACAATGTAATTACTGGTCAAGTGGTGATGGTTGTTGATTCACAACTTCCCAGATCCCAGTAGCCTATCAGTAGAGTAGTGAAGACTTGTCTGGGTTCAGACGATTGAGTCAAGGCCGCAGAAGTGGGGATACTAGGCCAGACCTACCCGCGACCAGTCATATTTAGTATAGATAGATATATATCTATGTATAATATATATCTTATAGATATATATCTGGGAAGATGAAGTGGACACTATCTGGACTAGACTTTCTTTTGGGTTAAATTTTATAGCTAAATTTGGAGGCAGCTGTGTCAGAAAGTCTATTTAATTTGTAACACTTTTACTTTGAAATTGTGTTGCACTGTGCAGTGGCGCTGACACTTCCACTTTCGACAAAGGTCTGTATGAGTAGTGGCTAAGTTTTCTGTGTGCATGCACAATACAGTGTAAGTAATTATTCCTTAATTTATCTGTATCTGTTATGGCATTGCTCAGTTATGTATATTTGTTTCCAGTGTTTTTTATGCCTGTTAGCATGAGTCGAGTGTATTAAGATTGGGTAGAATCCGTTAACTGATTTCACATGACTACTAAATTGGTGTTAGTGAATGTTCATCAGCTTGTTTATATTTAGGTGCACGTATTTGTGATAAGTAGTGAGTTATATCCGCTCCTTAACTCCAGACCATCCATCTATTTATCTTTACACTTTGAGTTTGTATTCATTGCACTGATTGTAATTTGGCATCGTATGTTCAATTCATACACGTTGTAAATCCACACCGTGAGGGCGAGAGAGACCAGTAAATGGATTTCTTGTGCATCTCTCTACTGTTGCATTCTTTGTACTCCAATGTGTGCTCCAATGTTGTTTGGAGCACCAATACTTTGATTTTTCTTTATAAATACATTGTTTAATCTGTTCTCTGTATGTTTTATAGAATCACACATACAGTCATATGTACGTTTCCGAAATAAATGACTCCTTGACCAATTCTGTGACCTGAGTTCTATCATCAGTAACATCCTATCTAATGTTGAATTTGCAATCCAGAGTTCCATACTCACAATATATATATTTGTAGGTTTTTTTGGATAGTTGGATGCTGAGATTTAAAATGGATGTTATGTGTCTCAAGCTGTAAAGGTTTTGTAATCTCTTGAAAAAGAAAGACAAGGTACAATTAAATAAAAATTCAACAAATGAAAACTGCAAAATAATTTCTATCAAGGGTACACTACATACTGCTCTTTTTTCAGATATGGATACTCACTTTTGTGAAGTGTGTCCAATGCCATAGTAAACAGTTTTGTTGTGCATGTGTGTGTATGACAGTGAGGTGAAATAATGTGGTAACTCCTCTGCATGTGACCTGTGTACATTTATCAGTTTAGGCACATGAGCAAACACAGTCACAGGTTTACATTGCCATCCATGTGTATGTGTGTTTAAAGGTGTGTGTGTGTGTGTGTGTGTGTGTGTGTGTGTGTGTGTGTGTGTGTGTGTGTGTGTGTGCGCGCGCGAGTGTGTGAGTGTGTGTGCGCACGCGCGTGTGTGTTTGTGGTGCTTAGAGAGGGTGGATAATTATGTCAATTATACTGCTGTCATGGCAAGGTTATACACTCTCACACACTCAGCACAGGCCTGGCTGGCTGTGCTCTCCATTTGTTAGTTGTGAAATATTAATCACACACAGCTGCCAACCTGTCATGGAAAGGATGCCGAGCATGAAGCTACACATGCATTTACTCACACATGAAAACCTGTATCACAGATGTGTATGTGTTCACATGCATATCAGTAACAGGCTTTACACACACACACACACACACACACACACACGCACGCACACACACACACTGTTTGCCCTCACGCCTGGGCATCTGTGGGTCCAAGGCAGGGTCCCAGCTGTCTGAGGGATTAAAACAATCGAAGGATGATCTTTCAGAACAGGACTTGCACTGCCCTCTTATCTCTGTTGATGTGAATAAATACAGATATTTTTTTTGTATATCATGGCCTAAAAACAAGCTTTGTCTTCAAAGTAAAGCTCCAAACATTTTTTCTTTCTGATG
The DNA here is from genome assembly GCA_029814465.1 of Ostorhinchus cyanosoma. Taxonomy (NCBI): domain Eukaryota; kingdom Metazoa; phylum Chordata; class Actinopteri; order Kurtiformes; family Apogonidae; genus Ostorhinchus; species Ostorhinchus cyanosoma. The sequence goes on from JAPTYQ010000003.1 coordinate 1,151,114, forward strand.
AACAATATTCATTTTGACTTAAATGCAAACAGACACTAGTGATTATTCTTTTTTTGAATCATTCCAGCGGTTTTGGATGTTTTGCATAATAACCACAAATTGCATATTCTTTACATTTCTGCAAGCCATTTCACAAGAGCATATTGGAGTCTTTAATGAAAGTCATGAATACATTTTGTTTGTGTCCTGTGGAGCCACTGGTTTCAGTTCATCCATCATTGGTCAGAGATCCAACAAGTAATGCATCACTGTGAGTCTGGTTTATACTTCTGTTTATTTCAGTCAAAATTACATTATCATAACATAATTTTCCATATTTGGAAATCGTCTTGCACATCACAGTTTATTTCCAGAAGCATACAGAGTGTGTTTGTGTAATAAAATGGAAACCAAAAAGTGTAAAATTGAGGAAGTAGGTGTGAAGTGTAATCTAAAACATTTTTATTTAAATAGGAACCATTTATCTATTGTGAAATGAGATTTAATTTTTCTGAATTACTAAAACACTAAACTCCATTCTCTGACTCAACTACTCAGTGGCACAAACCCATTTATCAAATCAATCACTCTTTTGGCACAACCTTAAGCTAATTCATATACTTAGACACAATTTGCACATCTGTAGCACACTTTTTGCAGAACTTTACACACATTTTCTCTCTGTAAAACTATTTTGTCACTGTGATGCACATGAGCTGTAAAAGGGTGAACACATTACGCAAACATTAAACACAAATGCAGCACAGTTGTCAAACAAGTAAACACAAAAACTCAAAATTGATCACACTTTTTTTCCCCACTAACTGCACATGATAGAAGCCAGTTCAGCATGTATCGGGCACCAACAATGGAAGGAAAAAACCTGAGAAGCAGAGGATTCAGTCTATGTTGTGGTTTAGGATAATGTCAACTTTCATTGTGGTGTCTGGACACAATGACACAATATCAACCAGAATTTCATAAGTTTTTGCCTTCCACCACCATACAGCCCTTTCCTAAACGCGACAGAAGAATATTTCTCTGCATGACGGTGGAAGGTCTATGACTGCAACCCATATACCCGGGAAAATCTTTTAGAAGGAATGGGTATGGTCTGTGGTGACGTAAGTGTGGAGTGTTGTCAAGACTGGATCCGACACACCAGAGGGTTTTTCACCCATTGCCTGGAATGGGACAACATAGCCTGTGACATGGATGAAGTCCTCTGGCCAGATGCTGCACAAAGACATGATGCTGAGGAATCAATTTGATTTGAAGATGTTCAAAATTTGAGTGTTGTACAAAATGTGCTTTTCATCTATAGTTTTCTTTGATATTTTAAGACATGCTACATCTATTGACAATATGTAATAAACATTATATTATTGCATACACTGGATGCAGTGGTTTCCATTTTGCTGTGTAGTGTGTAATGAGTGCTCTGTAGTGTTCACATGTTGACTGGCTGTGTGTGTGATCTGAAAGCACTGTTTGCTTTTGAGTGCAAGTAAAGTAGTTTTGAGGCAATTGTTTTGCAAGAAGAGTGATATATTCTTTTAATGTAGTTTGAATTTTTGGTTTCATGTTTAAAGTTTTGAGAAAAGGGGTGCAGCTTAAAAAAAAAGTGTCTTGGCAATTGTGGAAAACTATAAAATAACAGATTGAATCTATGAACCACTGAGTGGATTGTATCAAATTCTCTCCATGATCTCTCCCTCAGTGTTTCTTTTCTCTCCCTTTTCAGTCTTAACTTGTAAACTGAAATATTCTTTGTAGAGATGTAGTCATATGAAAATTTCATGTCATGGTTAATGTGACTAAAATTATCACGGTTATCATTATTATCGCAGTATTGTAGAAATATGCTCAAAATGTTCAAAAAGTACATATACAAACACTGAAATAATATAACCAAGTTTTATTTTGAAAAAAACAAACAAAAAACCCACACACAATGTACTTTCTGTTGGCAGAAACATTAAAATCTAAACATCAACCATACAAATGTGCATTAGAGATGGCACCTTATGGCCATAAGAGGTAACTGCACTTTGCCCAAATTGTAGATAAGTACCAATAATACTTTTCTTTACATTCAATAGTCAAGACTAGATCTAATCTTACAGATTCAACCCCATAATGCCAAACATATCATATTTCATACATGATTTTTGAAGCCCTCTACATGATCAGTGTGATTTTTTTTCTTGAAAAACCTGATGTATACAATTAGATACATGCAATACACAGATAATCCATCAGCGGGAGGAATTTGTTCACTAGAGGCCTTTCCAGTGACACTACAAGATTGTTATTAGTAGGGACACATCCCTACTAATATCCAACCATTACTGTGTAGTCTGTGTAGACTTTTCATCTAATTTTAACCCTTGAATTTTTGGGAGGAAATTTTTTTTGACCAGCCAGAAAATTAGCCTGTGTTCAGTCATGCATGAAATTATGCAATAAATTTTGGTATAGACCAAAGCAGGATGTCCAGACCAACATATGCAAACAAAGAAATTTTTTTGAAAATATTCTATTGTAAATTTGGTGGATACTTTTCGGAGAGTGTACTGTTTTTTTGGTACACCCTGTATATAGCTCCAGCCAGTGAAAATGACAATGTTAATGATGCAATGTTAGTGTCCAGTCCGGGTCTGATTATAGACCACACAGGCGGCAGCCTAGGGTGACATCTACTGGAGGGGGGGACAAATTACAGACAAAAAATACAAAATAAAATAAAATTAATGAATTAAAATATCTGTATAATAAACTTGGAATGTACACTTTTACACTTTCTTGACATGTTTTCTCTTAAATAAATCCTAATCAAGCCTCAATATGACAAATCATTTTTCCACTTATCTCACTTTGTGGATACTGTCATTCACATTTATTTCTTATTCATTATTGAAGCCATGACACCAACTCACATGATCTGAAATCTAAACAGTTGTGTTATTTCTTATTGTATATTTATTTCTTTTATACTTATGGTTCATTTACATTAATTATTTTCCACTGTATGGACTGTTTTAGATACTAGAGTATTTTATAAATCTATTGCACAAACCAATTCCAGTTTTAATTCACAGTATCAACACATTTTACATATTGCAAATTAACATGTCAGTGACAGTCACTATTTGGAAGATTTTCATACATGAGACCGAGGGTTTTCAAGTGCGAGCACATTATGATTTATATTTGTATTTGTGTGTGTGTGTGTGTGTGTGTGTGTGCGTACATGGTTAATAGGATTTGAAGGATGACAAATCAAAGAAAATTAGATGTAAGACACTTCTTAAGAAGTCAAAGTGTAAGTTGGCTATAAAGAACTGCAGAGGCTGAACAACACAGATATTGAATAAAACACTATATATAGTGCCAAACAGATACACTTTTTAAAATAATTTTTGATCTAACCTAATCTGTTCATATGTCATGTATCAACATATTTATGGCAGGTGACAGACAGTAGAGAGGCAAGAGGGAGAGGAAGGAGGAGAAGCTGGAGGAGACAAAGAAGGAGAAGCTGTAGAGAGGCTGGAAATTCACAGGTGAGGATGATGGATACGTTAGTCATGAGAATAACGTTGCAGAATGCATTAAATTCTTGTATAGATATTTAGATATACATTATAAACGTGTCAATTACCCAATTTTTTTCCTGACTATGATAGTTTGCTTGTTTAATCAGCTCTACATGATGTGAAATTATGATTGCAAATGCAAAAAAACATCAACTTTCTGGAGTGCTGCCTTGGAGCACTTGTGTCCCCACCTATGTCAAAATCAAACCTACGCCCTTGACAGAAACCCAACAGAATCCTCCAGGAGCAAACACTTGTGACTGGTGACAATGGAAAAACTTCCTTTTAACAGGCAAAAATTTCAAGCAGACCCTGACTCCTGGAGGATGGCCATCTAATTAAAGTATTATTTACTTTAAAAACACATAACAAAATGTAAAAAGTGTTAAAGATCTACAAGGAACATTATACAACATAAAAAGAGGTAACAAGGCAGAACCAATGTGAAGGATGTACAAGATGTAACACCACAAACACATTTTCAAAACAAAAAAGAGGAAACATGTCATACCCACAAACAGGACACACCAATATAACTGTCATGAAAGACATAAAGAACCTAACAAGATGGAGCAACAGAAATATGTGACAAGGAAACAAGAACTAAAGTGTGTAACAAGATGCAGCAAAATGTAACTTGACATAAAGAGTCATTACAAGACATACAATCCACAACAACATGTAATAACATGACAAGGATGTAAAAATGATAAAACAGACAGTAAATGTAGACTCACAGAGAAAGGACTAAATAAAGTTTATAGTTTTGTTGCTGACATAGAAAACCGATTGGCATGTTGGAGTTGTGCTTTTTCATTTTTCTGCTGTAAAGAAATTGAATCCTTTTATTTCTATCTGTACTTCTGTTCTGTAACATCTGTTCTGAGTATAGAATATTCATCCTTGTGCCACCTCCTAAATTCTTAGACACATTAACACAGTGATCAAATACTGTCTGAACATTACAGTAAGAATTTGCTGGTTTTAATAATGTTATGAGAAGTATATGATCTCTGCAAACTATCTTCAAAATGCCAAGTAGAAGTGATGAAGTGAAACATGGTTCCTTCAAACATAGCACAAACTGTATCCAGAAAGCTTTAGTAAGAAAATGACTTGCTCTGATGTTCACAATTTGTAGTTAATGGCCTAAAACACAAAACACACTGTTTCGAGCCCTTCAAGTCCTGTTGGCCTCGACTGTAGGTGATTGCTCCGCTCCACCTCAAAGAACCCTCAGAATATGAATCCACATGAAGAGCTGGCTGCCTTCTGTGGGCGGTGCAGTACCTCCACATGCCCCCGTCACAGCGTGTGACATGGGAACAACTAGGACTGGTTTAAATCACAGGCCTAACCACTGGGCCACTCAGCCGTGGGGGTTCCTGGATACTTAGCATTCCTCCAGCGACTGGGGACTGTGAGAACCAAAAACATGGGCAGAAATATTCCTTGGTCTTAAAAGGCTGTGTGTGTGTGTGTGTGCGCGCGCGTGCGTACGTGCGTGCGTGCGTACGTGCGTGTGTGTGTGTGCATAAATGTATGCAAATATGACATTTGTAAAAGTTTGCCTGCATATATAGAAGTCAGTGGATGTTTGACTTTTTGAGTACTAGCACAGTTTCATAATATATTGACTTTCCTCTACAGGGCACAGACATTATTTCCATTTTATTACCACAATGAAACAGAATTACTTTTTTCCCCCCTTCTTTTTGGTTATTATCTTCAATATTTTGGAGTGGTCTGTTTAAATTGGTAGCATTATTTAAGCATTGACAAACACTGAATTCATCATTTATAAAGCATATTTCTCACATGAATACTCATTAGTACATGGTTTATAAGCACAGTTATAAATGTTTTACTAATCATTCATAAGCACATTAGTTGCGCATTCATAAATACTGAATTCATCATTTATAAAGCATGTTTCTCACATGAATACTCATTAGTATATGGTTTATAAGCACAGTTATAAATTTTGTACTAATCAATAAGCTCATCTACAACTTGCTTAATGATTGTATTTTCATAGTTTATAAATTATGGATTCAGCATTTAAAAATGTAGTATAACATCACTTACAAACCAGTTATAACATGCATTTATGCTTGCACATTGACTATTCAGACATGTACTAATGGTTAGTGAATATGTTAGAAGGTATTTTATAATAACTCAGAAATTCATTTTTCCAATAGATGATCTATAAACAGTTATTTATACAGGAATTCATTATTTCCGGTAGTTATATAGCACTTATTGCCCATTAATTAAATATATGGCGTGAACTTATCTAAAGTGCGCACTATCTATGCTTTATAATGCATTTACAAATGAGATTTAAAAGTTGGCAATGCCTAAACACTCACAAAATCTCAGTTATTCGAACAAAGGAAAGACATAGCACATGGGATTATCAAACAAACTGCATTAATACAGGAATATCCATCATCCATTAGTATATACATCAGTGCTGGAAGTACAACCAGACCGGTTCCAGGTAGGAGGAACAGACAAGCAGGGTTAACGTTTAACTGAGTCCAGCCAAGATTATGGAAACATCCGAGCAAATTGCAAGAGTTAGCTGGACCTGTGGCAAAAACAAAGAAACTAAAAAAAAAAAAAGCAGACGTGGAGATTGATATATTAGAGCCAGCAGCACTTCTGATGAGTATGTTCTTCTGGTGATGATTTCAGGATTTGTTAATGCTTAACTAATATGCTAATGAATGATTGGTAAAACATTTATAACTGTGCTTATAAACCATATACTAATAAGTATTCATGTGAGAAATGTGCTTTATAAATGATGAATTCAGTATTTAATGGTTAACTAATGCTTTATAGTGTGTACTTTATTTTTTCCTTTTGTTCACCTTTTTCATTTTAATGTTGCACTCTACATTAAACCTCAAATTATATTTAAAGTTACAGTATGTAACTCCCAGACTCTAGGTGGCAATAAATATGTGAATCAATGCAAATACAGCGCAATTTCTGTCTTCTGGTGTTCCGCTTACCTAACGACAGCTACTTTGGGACAAAATGCCTTGTCTGTACGTTTCGCGATTTTTTACAACCTGAACCTGCCCAAAGGGTGAACACCTCAACTCCACTGTCATCATTTCCATTGAGCGACGAGGTAAGTGTACAAAAATAAAAACATTCATGAATTGAACGTGAAGAGATTTAAGGTATCATTTGTCACTCGGATGTCTTGGCTATGCTAGTTCTACCATTTTGTGTTTAGATGATTATAGTCATTCCTTTTTTTGTCATTAAACCAGTAGAAATAAAATCTCTAAAGGTATGTCCTTTTAGGGGTTCAGTGTTTGTTCTTATTGTTTGTTCTCTTGTTCTCGAGTTTTTCCAAAATGACCCATGGAAGAGGAGGACAGACTGATGGACTAACGGAGAATTCAGCATCAAAGAGTGGAGGATTGTAGAATAACATCTTAATATTTCTTTGTTTTTTTCCATGTGTACAGGCTATAGGCTGTGCAAGTACGTTTATGGACTACAACAGTCACTATTTTATAAGACTAATTTATGTGTATGCCTAAATAAAAGCCTACATGATCTGCGATGCTGCTTTCCTGTATTTCCCGTATTCCTTTAATTCCTGTATCCTATATATGAAGTTAATCTCATCAATAAAAGCAAAAGTATTACTTGAGTCATTATTTACACAAAAGATAATTATCTAGATAGATAATAATAAGAAATATAATAATTATCTTTGTGTAAATAATGACACAATACTTTTAATCTACTCTTACTGGAAGGCAGTTTTAGTTAATATTATCTTTGCACAATTGTTAATCATTTTCTAATACCTAGTCTTCTGCCATGGTAAAAACTAATATTTTCACTTTAACCTTGTATTTACCTATCCACTTTGTTTATTTTCAGCTTTAAGGAAGATGGAGGAACTGTCGATCTTTATGGTGGAAAGACGACTGTGGCCAAGAACTATCCCATTACCCCCTTACCTCATTTCTATTGCCTAGATGAGGGCCACCTTTCATCTCCATCGACAACACAGGAAGGACGTCACTGAACTGGGCCAAACCAACCAGATGACAACAGGGAACACAGATCTGCTGTCTACAGACATTTTATATTCTACAAACATGGGACACATGGCCAGGGAAACACACCAGAAACAAATGTCCTGACCCCCCTGGACAGTACACAGGTTATAAACCTGGAGTATAAAGTGTGTACATTTTTGTATATAGTTCCTTATATTCAATTGTAGATATATTGTAAGATTTTTTTTCAGAAAGTTTTCAAATGTTTGTATTATTTGGGGTAAATCTATTAAAACTGTTGTGCGCTAGTGTTTCAATAGTTGATTCATTTGTTATACAGTTTAACAATGTATAAAAATTTCCAAAAGGGCAGAATGAGCCGCAATATTAACCTCAAAATGAGTAAAAGGTCACAGTAAGTAAATATTTATTTTTACAAGTGCATATATGTACAAAAATACAAATTAACAGGAGACAGTCAGATGGTTGATTCCTCCAAATCATCAGTCTGGAGGGCAGTTCCTGTAAAAGACAAAGTAGAAATATACACATATGCAAAAACTGTCTTTGTGGGTGTTCAGTTATCTGAAGACACTCCTCAGAAATTAAACAGAATGACAGGGAAAATGTTAAATGCATGTGAAGCAGTAAACAAAACATAAATAAACTACACATTGGATAAAGTAATCACCAGAAAGTTATTCCCGATTTCTCTGCATAAACTTACCTGTCTGTTCTACTAGAACCACCAACGCTGGAACAGTTTCTTCACACTCAGCCTTACAGGTGTCTTCTCAGAACTAGGCCAAATGTACAGTAGGACAACAACAGTCAAAAAACAAGACTACAAACAGATGGTGGTATATTTGTGTAGAAAAAGGAAGCACTGGATTCATTAGAACACAGGGTTAATTGTGATATCACTGGTTACAAACGTTTAAAATATTAAACTTTCGGCCAGTGTATGACCTACAGAAGGTAAATATAGAGACAAACAGGTAACAGGTCTGGTAAATAACTCCATTTTATTATAAATATTATTCCACCTCTGCTCTCATGGGCTGCAGATTCCATATTTTCAGACACAAGTGTCTAAAATAAAATCTTCATTCAGTCAAACTGTATGTCATAGGAAACAAGTGAACAGGTGGAATAAACCACATAGATGAGAAAACTGGTGAAGAACATGAAAACACTAGTCTATCAACAGCACCCAGTCTTCTGTTATCAGACCATGCATTAACACCGACAGGAACAAAACAATTCAGTTCTGAACACTTTTCCACAGTGTCGCCCTGATATACTGACGGAAACAACCGGAAAGTAAATATTAGCATCACAATAGGAATTCAAATACAGTGTGGACTTACCTGTTCAGGTGAAAACAGACTATCAGCCTTCTGTCCTCCACTTTCTTCCATCTGGAATGAGCAACACCGGTATTCACCAGAGTTTTCTGTTGTCGTCGATCATGAAGTTTAATAGTTTGATCCTGTTTTTTTTTCTTCGTGACTTGAGCCAAGTATGTGATCCACTATCTTCCAGTATTTTCACAGAGCGTACTAGCTGTCAGTTGAGACTTCACTCTTCAGTGTTTGGGTTTCTTCTTCTTCTTCTCCTTCTCCTGCTTCTCCTTTAAATATTACTCAGAGGCTACAGCGCCACCCTTTTCTACTGCCAGCTGCTGGTACAACCAACTAAGCAAAGTTTATTTATATAGCACCTTTCACAGATCAAAGAAGTCACAAAGTGCTTCACAGAAAACAATAAAATACATGATAAAATTACAAACCCAAAGCCATATAAATAGCAATAAAAACATGGATATAAAACAACCCTCTTCCTACTCCCGTTAAAATGTAAAAATTACAATCCCAAAATGTAAGAAATTTGAATAAAACACGATGGACATAAAACAACCCTTAATCTACTGCTGTTAAAATGCCTGGAGAAACAAATGAATTTTAAGTTTGTTCTTAAAAACATCAATAGAGTCCAAGGAGTGTAATAACTGAAGTTCATTCAAGAGCCTCGGAGCAACAGCCTGAAAAGAGCAGTCTCCTTGGCTCCTGAAACGAGTGCAAGGGACCATAAGTAAATTTAGTTCCAGTGACCTCAACCTCCAAGAGGGTGTGTAGGGACATAACAAGTCCCTGATATAGGAGGGAGCCTGATCATGCAGGGCTCTGAAGGTCAGCACCAGGATTTTAAAATGAACATGGAAGGTGACTGGGAAACAATGAAGGGCTTTTAGAATTGGGGTAATGTGAGCCCTTCTGTTGGTACAAGTCAGTAAGCTCGTAGCAGAATTTTGGACCTGCTGCAGTCAAGACAGCTTCTTTTTATTTAGACATGAGAACAAACTATTACAGTAGTCTAAACGAGACAGTACAAAGGCGTGAATAACCAACTCCAGATCATCTTTAGGGACAGTTTTCTGAAGTTTAGCAATGTTTCTGAACTGGAAAAAGCAATTTCTTGTCAGCTGTTTTGTGTGATTCGCTAATGACATTTCCTTGTCAAAGATAACACCAAGATTTCTCAGGCAGGATTTAGTGGACAGGTTCAGATCATCCAAAAACTGGTTGATCATTGGGACTACAGTGTCAGGGGCAATCAGCAGCACTTATGTTTTATCAGGATTAAGCTGCAGAGAATCCGCAGCATGCCATTGTTTTATTTGTCCAAGACAGGTAATTAAAGCCTTCAATTTCTGAATCTCAGAGGCCTTAAAAGAGCAATACAGCTGAATATCATCAGCAAATAGATGGTAGGAAACATCAACAAATTCCTGGATTATTTTTCCAAAGTGATGCGAGCGTTGTATCGGTCCATCGTGGAGAAGAAGGAGCTGAGCCGAAAGGCGAAGCTCTCCATTTACCAGTCAATCTACGTTCCTACTCTCACCTATGGTCATG
>JAPTYQ010000003.1:1161749-1178481 GCA_029814465.1 Ostorhinchus cyanosoma
GGCAGCAGCCGCCAACTGGTGTATGAGTGTGTGTGTGAATGGGTGAATGTGAGGCCGCTGTGTAAAGCGCTTTGAGCTCCATGAAGGTGGAAAAGCGCTATATAAGTGAAGACCATTTACATGCTGTTAAAAGTTTCTGTCATAGTTAAAAGCTCCACTGCTGGGCAAGCTGTGCTGTCATCAACATGAATATTAAAATCTCCGAGGATCAAAACATTTTCCAAATTAATTACTGAAGATGAAAAGTAACTAAAATCATTTAAAAAGGCAGAAGTAGGGCCAGGGGGGGCGATAAAACAACACACAATAAAATGTATTAGAGTAACCAACCTTAAACATCTGTGACTCAAAAGAAGAGAAGGTTTTAGCATTCATCACTTTACAGGTGAAAATGTCCCTAAACACCACGGCAAGGCCTCCTCCACGGCGAGAGGGGCAGGGCATCTCAAAGACCAAGCATCTATCAGGACAGAGTTCATTTAGATGAATATGTCTCAGTAAGAAACATGAAGTCCACATTTTGCTTGGTGAAAAGTTCATTCAGGGAAAAAGACTTGTTTGCAATAGAGCGGGCATTCAGTAGACTAAGCTGAATCAGAGGTGATGAAATCTTTGCCGCAGCTGGACACAGCGGGATTGGTCAAAAGCAGGCGATGCGGTCACGTGGTCTCCAGCTGTGTAAGGAAGCCAGATGCCGGTTTACCAGTGTAGGCACGGGAAGGTTTGGTGTCAATGGATCCCAGTGAATACAGTTCCAGTGCCACTGCACCACCGCAGCACACATCCAGGAGAGGAATCTTCCGAAGACACCTGGCCCGATAATCGAAAATTGTGATCCCTAGATGTGAAGCCCATCTGCGCTTAACTTGAACACCGGACCTGGGGCCTCGTTTCCTCGGTCTCCTCTTTTTGCCCGGAAGTTGAGACAGCAGCAGGTACTCAGGTGAGTCAGGGGGGCAAATGAATGGAGGAGGAAAAGTATGTTTGTACTTATCCCAGTCACTGAAGAGAAATTCCATAGACTCTTTGATGCAGAAAAGAGAACCATAGTCGTAAGTCTCGACAGCAGAGATATAGCCATATGATAGAATAGGAGCTGATATGACCACATATAAAGCGAAAACGATCAACGACAGCCGGTATAAGAGTAGTGCAGTGGCGTGGCCAAGCACAGGCACCGTCTTCCTCCATCCCAGAATCTGAGTACCATGGTTCATTGTATCCATCCAGTGGAGAAGTCCAGCCCATTCTACAGTATTCTGTAGAATGGGGCAGCCCATTCTACAGTGTTATTATTTCATGGGAATAAACTTTAACCCCACAGACATTAAACTTTAACCCCCCACCGCACCCCCCGCCCCAAGGTGTCCTCCATTTCACAAACTAACTAACTTTTCCCAGGCCTCAGGACCATAGGGGCCCATGAATGGCCCTTAAGTTACTTTACCTAATATTCGCCCATTATTTTTACTGAAATCGTGGACTATTCCATCAAACTTAATTTAAACTCAAAATATACGTAACAATTAAAACTGGTTATTTTTTGTAAATATAGATGTTTTCACTTTTTGCCCATCTACGCCCATCTTTAAAGAAAATGGTTTGACCCCTCTCTGGTGCACTGTATGCTCCAGCTACGTTCCCAGCAGTGAGAAATTAGCTGGCCTATTAGCATCTTTAGTTGACACAAACAGTCATTGCTAGTCCTAGTTGTCACATGTCTAGTGCACAGAAAAGCAGAGAAAAAAAGAAAAGAGAGGAAGATTACTGAGGTGAAAGGGAATATATGAAAAGGTTTTTAAAAGGGGATCAAGAAGAGACAGAACCAGCAGGGCTTGTGGTGGAGTCCGTGATGGTGGTAAATCAGCTGCTAACACGGCAAGAGTTTATATTATCTTCCACCAGAGCCCGACTCCAGTGTGTCAGCGGCCCCGCCTAGCTGTGGTGTGACTATGACATGCTGCCCACACTGTGTATAGAAGGAGAATGAGCGGAGAAGGGGGAGGTGGGGGAGGTAGCAGTCGGGGAGCGAGCACACAGAAGGTGAACAGACTCAGGTCTGGCTGTATGCTTTGGTTTCCATTTGCAGTGTTGGGCAGTAGTAACTAACTACAATTTTCAGTAGCTTGGCAGTAACGTGACTGTTTCCTGAATCAAGTAACGTTTCAGTAGCTTAACTCTGTTATTGATCACGTAGCATGGTAATGACCACAGAAGCTATCTTTCTATGGCTTAACAGAGTGGAGAAGCTGTTTGTCGTGTAAAAAAATGTAATTATATGATCCACAACATAAGCACCCCAGATTGGGTGCACACATGCCGTCTGCACAGGACTTACTGTAAACCAGGAGTTTTGTACAGAGTGGGCATGGTTTACTGTAACGTTGTCGTGGACATTCTTCGAAGCGCTGTGCCTGCACATGTGAACCGCGTAGCAAAATCCGGGCAGTGATAGACCTTTTCCCAACTTCCTTACTGATGTTCTCCAACACCCTGCCCTGTTGTTGCTGGTGGTACCAGTGAACGGATAGTGGATATGGGATGGAGCAGACCATACAGACGGAGTTGGAAATGAGACCTGCACCTGGAGCACCTGTCAGATGACGGTGTTCATTTCGATGCAGATGGAAATGGTGTTCTGCAGAACATCTGATGGTTGGTGGCTGAGGTGTGTGAACGTTGATCACCACAAAAGCTCTTTTCAGAGCCACCATACTCACAGTAAAGAGCATTACAGATGGTTTCCCACTTAAAAATAACTTGGATCTTTTTGCATGAATAATATAAATAAACTCAACCACACTGCTCACTGAGACAATATGTTTTTCCAAATAAAAATAGTAAATGTGGAATTATCTTATAACTTTGACAATAAAGTAACTTTTTTTTTTTTTAGAGCAACACACAAATTTTGGTTTCAAAGATGAACATTTGAACAGTATCAGTATGTCATGAGTCTGTTTACATTCCACATATCAGAAGTGCAAACTACAAAAACACAAACATTTCCCATGTTTCTGTTCCAGTCCAATCCATTGTCCAAACCTAAACTCTTTGTCTTGTCTAGTGACAGATCACCACGGGAGTAGATCATCATGACTTGATCAGGAGCAGTTTGTAGGTTTTACTGGTCACACAAGCTGACTGCATGAATATAAATAGATTCACCATGAGGCAAGCATGGGGTTACAGTTATTTTTTTGGACATTTGTTTAAATAAAATACTTAAATCTGAAGTTGACAATGCATCCTTGTTCATATTTCACCTTAACTAAATAATCCTCGTCCTGCATGAGCCCTACCCCTGGGTGAAAGGCTTGGTTTTCAGTGAGTCCCCTGCCTGCACAGCCATTCAAACAATCTGTTCACTGCGCTCAACTTCCACATGACTTTGAATTCCAATCGGACCGTAGTGACCATTGTTAAGTACATATGGTTCCTACTTGCCCCGGGCCTCAGAAAGTCTGTTAACGGCCCTGGTCCTATGGGGAATTGAACTCAGAACCTTTTTACTGTTGCACCACCATCCCATGTGTAATCTGCAAGAGTTCCAGTGAGTTTTATGTGTATTTAGGCAGTGACAAAACTGCTCCTGTAAAATGTGCAACGTAAATAGACTGAATGAACAGACTTATTTATTCTTGTTCTATTTTTACCTCGAGCACACCACTGTTGAGAGAGAAACAGTATCTCAATTCTCTGAAGTCACTAAATTGACAATAAAATATCTTTGTGTTTTGAAAAGGGCATGTCTCTATCAGCAGAACATAAATCTACATCTGTGGTTACTTTGGTACTTTAAGTACAATCACATCTTTTCTATTTATACACAAATGAGCATACCTTTACTTATTTATGTAAAGGAGCTAAAACATTACTTCCACCTTTACATGTTTATTTATGTCTACCCAACAAAAACAGACTTTTCATTCATCTGTAGTGTATATATTTATTAAATTCCTTGCATATCTTTGTGATCTCTTCCCACTAATGCCTAATCATCATTTAACCATTACTGTGGTGATGGTGGTGGGAGGGGGGTGATGGGGGTGTAACTGCTGCCGCACAGTGGCCCTGACAGCTGAATGTGCCCACTTTCCCATGGTTTCTGAGGCTAAAGGTCACAGTGCAGCTACCACCGCAGTTGTTACGACCCCTCGCACACAAGGCCTCGCCTGTGTGATGAGCATATCACTGATTGCATGTGGCTGAAACAGGAGAGCCGACGAGGGGGCCTTGTGTGAGTGTGGGTGTTTGTGAATGTAACACAACAATCACTCGTTGAAACAGGCCAACGCGAGGGTCTCATGTTTGTTCAAAGCTTTGTGTGTATGTTTGTGTGTGCATGGAAGGCAAGTAGTAGCCCCGGTAACCATGATCACGGTCTTGCAAGGGTCCAGAGGCCTCGTGTTTGTTTAAATTGAATGACTGTGACTGCATATCTGCATGTGCGTATATGCTTAACCCTCTCCACCTTCACTGGAGCCTTCATCTTTGAACTGTTGGCATTCGGAATTTAAAGCTTCCTCCTTTTCTTTAAGATGGAAATATGCCGCCCTTCATTTGTTTTTCTTACCATCTTTGTTTTGGTCACCACATCTCCACTCCTGCAGCAGTGAAAGAACTTTAAACCAGCAAAGTTTAAAACACACACACACACACACACACACACACACGTCATGTCAAACTCAAATTTGACACTGAGTACTGGGAAACCTTTTGACTTCTGTTCCATTGAGAACGATAAAGAAACAAACTTTGGAGAGGGCGGATAACCAGTGCAGGTGCAGGTGAGGTTTTTCGTTACTGACAGTGTGTTTCCTGCCAGGTGGATGGCAACATGTTGGTGCTATATCAAGTGAGTTTTAAGCTCCTCTGTATACTTAATTATTCTCTTTTAGCACCCAGGAAAGCAGAGAGTATGTAAAGCTTTTGATGTTCCCATTCCACCCACAGGGCAAACCATCAAGACTCGAATCTCTTTCACCTTGAGTCACTGTAGATGCATGTAAGATCTTGACTAAGGCATACAGTTTTTTCTTTGGAGCTGCCAGTATACAGAAAGTCAGGCCAGGACCAATAAAATAATTGCTGCAGGCTACTTTTGAATAATTTGACAAAATGCTTTATTACTCTTGACTAGAAACCCCCTTTATAAAACTTCCACAATTGAGGTGTGTGAATGGTTGAATAGAGCCTTTATCTTGTTATCAAAAGCTGACTTTCAGACACAGGTGGCTTTTGGCAGCTAATCCACACCACACGTCAAATTGGGCGACTGCAAAACAAGTTGATTGTTGTTGTATTGGAAGGCAGCTTCACAGAGGCATTCAGTGCCTCAGTGTTAAACTGTGCTCTAATCCCACAGTGTTTAGCTCTGATCTGCCTGGATTTAGTTTGCCAAAGCTGAGCAGTGGTGCAGGTGCCGGCTGATAAGACCAGGGATTCACACAAATGATGAGAAAGTGGAAGTAGGGGGATTTGTGGGTGATAAGTGTAAGAACAAGCAACCCATGCTCACTGGGGAAAGGTTAGATACAACATTTGGAATGTTTAAGAAAATCATATAATAGTAGGGTTTATATTACATATGCAATGCGTCCTTCGTCAGCATAAGAGTTTTTGGTGTCACTGGGCAACATCTTCTAAAGTTAAAACTTAAAGCTGCATAAGCTAGAAATTAATTAAAAAAAAAAAAAAAAAAGCATTTCAAAGCAGGGCCACTGAGCACCAACACAGCTTTAGAATTAAACTAAGTTCAGTGTGTGTACACTACACCCTAACTTAAGACAGGACTTAAGTAAAATACAAATTTTCCGCTTGGCTGCCTGACTAATACAAAGGAAATTTAGAACTGATGGGTTTTCTGGGTATATCCTCGAGTGGTTTTCCTCATACATAAAAGGAAGAACTTTTAATGTTGCTATGAACAATATAATGTCCAATGTGTCCAACCTGATTTGTGGAGTTGCCCCGGGTTCTGTTTTGGGGAGTGCTTTGTTCTTGACAACAAACCTGATGCCTCTTGGTCAGCTGATTTGTGGTTTTAAAGATGTATCTTATCACTTGTACGCTGATGATATTCAGTTACATTGCTCTTTCAATGACTCAGAGTTTCACTTTTTATCTGTGTTCTTCAAATGTGTGTCTGGCATCAAAAACTGGCTCTCTTCAAATCATCTTCAGATAAACTCAAAGAAAAGAGAAACTCTGATCATTACTCCTGATAAAAAGATCCCCCTGATCAAAAAACACTTTGGGAAACCTTGGGGTTGTGTTTGATCAGGCTGTGTCTTTGGAGGGACACTCCCGACAGCTGACCAAAAACTGTTTATATCACTTGAGAAATATCTCTAAAGCAGGATGTTGTCAAAATCAGATCTTGAAATGATAGTTCATGCCTTCATCTCATCTCGTATTGATTACTGCAATTCTGTGTTCACTTATTTCAATAAGATGACTCTCAACAGACTGGTATGGAATTCTGCTGCTAGGCTATTGACAGGTACGCCCAGAAAAGCCCACATAACCACCATTTTGATAGCTCTTCATTGGCTTCCAGTCAAATTTTGTACTGATTTCAAAACTTTAGTCTTGACTTTCCAGGCGTTGCATGGTGAGGCCCCCAGTATATTTTTGACTTGTGCCCCTACTCCTCAGGGTGCATCCTTATGTCTTCAGGCCAGGGCCTCCTGAAGATCCCTGTTAAGTTTTAAAACTCGTTTTAAAACTCGGGGAGACCTGTCCTTTCAGGCTGTAGCCCCCAGATTCTGGAATGACCTGCCCCTATCCTTCCATGTGGTTGATACATGTGGTGGACTCTTTCAAAAAGCAGCTCAAGATGTTATTATTTAGGAAAGGTTTTAGTTGATGGATTTATCTTTTTATTTATTTTATGAAATTATTCTTATATTGTTTTATTGCACCCATTCTATGTACAGCACTGTGATTTTATCTGTGAAAAGCATTTAATGAATAAAATTTACTTGCTTTCTTACTAACTGATAAGATTGTTACACCTCTTGTCATTGTCTAAATGTGTGTTGTTGTTTTTTGCCAAATGTTGATTGACCAGCGAATATGACACAATCACACATGAAAAACCTACAATTTCCTTGTTGTGAGATTGAATTATGCTTACTACTCTGTGCTGAGCTGGAGCCCAAAATCTTGCATAACAGATAGACAGGCTCAGTTCCATTAGAACTCGGGATGTTCCAATCTGATCACGTGTTTAGAAATCGGGGCAGATGGTGTGATTTCAGACTCGATCGGAATCGGTTATTACGTCCCAATCAATGATCGGAAATAATACATATATTTAACTCACTGGCTACCATTGACATCTATAGACATCATATCATCAAATATAACATATATATTATAACGAATAAATAAGAGGATCAGTAGGTGGGGGCGGCGAAGCAGGAAGCGGTAGAATGAGAGGAAAGATGGAGAAACGAATGAAACCGGAAAAGTTGAGGCAGCACACGCTAGAACAGAGTTTGTGTCAGTGCAGTTCAGAGGAAAAGAGTGTTGGATCAGTGAAAAAGAGAGACACCGATCAAAAGAGGAGCTTCATAAAATCAGCCATAGAGAATCAAAGCGGGCCGAGTGGTGAGCGTGGTTTCACCCAGATGAGCTGGGCTGTGGCAGTGAAACCACGGCTGTGACAGTCACCACTCGAATTGGATCAGTTAAATAAAAATAAGGTGAATAAAACAAAGGGACATCCTGGATCTGTTTAGTCACTCTTCATTTTTTAAAAAGTATTATAGAAGTATCAGATTGGGACTCGGTATCGGCTGATCACTCAAAAACAAAGGACTTGGACTCAGTGGCAAAAAAGCCTGATCTGGACATCTCTAATTAGAACATCCCAAGGAAGCTGTTCTAAAGATCCAGTATGTCAAAAAATGAAACTGAAACTGCAAACTTAGAACAAAATCTCAGACAAATCATCAGCTATAGTGGACTTTAAAGTATGAATAATGTGAATCTTTAGATAATATCAGATACAGCAGACATAGATACTGTCATGAAACTGAGCAGCAAGGAAAAGTTTAGTTACAACTTTGTTCAGTTTTTATTTAGGTTTTTGAAGCGTATTTTTTACACCCTTTGCCTCAACACTGGTAAATACAGTATGTCCATCTCAGTATGTCCACACCAGCCATGATGTCATTCATCAACTTATACATCTATATGATTTATATGCCAAGTTTCAGATACATGTTCACACAGCACAAAGTAATATGAGAATGCAAAGATTTGTGCAGATTTGATTCATTCAAATTCATTAATTTTTCTTAAGGATACACAAAAGCCAGGGTTTTTAAAAGTATTGTCTCAGAAAAATGTTTGTTTTGTTTGTTTATCTTTTTTTAATGTTCATTTTTATGACCTAAAGTGATGTATACATGTGGACGACAAGCCCAAATATAGAGAAAAATATACACTATGCAAAATGAAAAATTTGTGGGCAGGGTATTATGCACTATAATGGGATGCAGCTATTTTAATTATATCAATTGTGTCTTCTTAAGTCAATCTGCCAGTAGTGATAAAGGAATCTTGTCTTCAAAAATGCAAGCAAATGGCCCAATGAAATAAAATTGCATGTTTTCACTATTCAGTATGTCTTTATATGATATTGCAGGTGCTGCAATGCACCTGTACACCAGTAGCTCACTAAATCTGAAAACTTTTGGAATTGAATAAAAACAACTAAAAACTTCTGATAATTCATCCAACACTCGCTATGCTGGTAGCACATAAAGCATTAGCATAGCAAGTGTTTGCTAATTTTGTGTCCACATGTAACATGTCCTGCAGAGGACACATGATCCAGTCAGCAGTCATGGTTCATCACTGACTTGTTATGATTTTCTGTTCCACAGGTAAAGTTGACCAAGAACAGAATGGGCCTGTATGAGAAATGTAAACATGCAGACACAAATAGCACTCTGATCGCTGCTTCTTGGAGACTTAAAAGTTCAGTGGTTGTATCAAGAATTTTCATTCCATGCACCACTAGGAAGAAGTCAAGCTCACTTCAAAAAGGTCCAAGCATGAAATAAAATCCAAGATGATAGTGGTATACAAAGGGATTTGTTGTACTATGATCCTGCATCATCCTCAAAGATACTAGCAAAATTACACATGGTTTAATGAGGTGCTGATGTTACTGCAATTCTGCTCAACTCCTGATAAGACGTTAAGACAGATACAATCTTAGCTGTCAGTAGAGTCAGTCTTCAAATGTTGAAAGTCTTTGATGTAAAATAACAATGTGTTTTGTAGGGAAGTTATTGGATAGGAAACAGAGGGGGACATGTCATTATTTGGATTAAGGGGAAAGAGATCTGGCTTTTTTATTAATTTCTCTCAAAACAAAGCTATTCAAACTGTCCAGACAATCACGTGTTTTTTGTTTGATATGACTCTTGAAGCAAAAATGATGTGTAATCTGGATTAAAATCGTAAATCAGGAACTCTGGGAGAAAAGCAAATGCAGAGGAAAGAAAAGAGAAAGGAAAGGTGATAAAGGCCATAAACAAAAACAGTGCAATCCGAGAAAACTGAAAGGACAAAGACAGAGGGGATGACAGGAACTCCAGGGCATCTTTCCCATCCTTTTGAGCAAGTGTATTGTAGACTGTAATCCCATGTTATGACAGTGACATAGTCCATGTCTCCCTCCTTCCCACAGGTTGGAGGGATGAGTCAGAGTGAGAAAAACAAAGCAGCAGGCAGGAACCTGCAAGGATTGCACTCTCATCATGTGGAAACTAGACACTGCAACCGGAGCTACTGTAGCCTGTTCTCTGACAACATCCACTGGAACCACTAGAAGAGTATGTGTCTTTGGAAACCGCCACACAACCACAAAGAGGCACAGAGACACTGGTTGTTGGGAGTTTATGAAAAAAAGGGAAAAAAAAGACATGCACTTAACAGGTTAATTGATCAATCTAAAATTGCCCTGGGATGTGAATATGTGAGTGAATGGTTGTTTATCTCTATATGCCAGGGTCTGCACCCCATTTTGCCTAATGGTACCTGCGATAGGGTCCAGCACCCCACAACCCTCTCAAGAACCAAGCATTTCAGAAAATGGATGAGTATGTTGCACACAACATTCTTTTGGCTTGCAGTATTTAGGGCTTTGCCACATTTAAAACATTTGTTAGGGAAGTAATGGAATCCAATTCATTTCATTCCACAAAGTAATTAAAATACTTACATTACATATTAACAGATTACAAGAAATCTATAATTTCGTACATTTAGAAATTTGTTTTCTGAACACCAATAGCACATTACTTTGACCATCTATTGATATTTGTGTTGGTATTTAATATTGACTCAGATCATTTCAACTACTAAATCTAACATTTTACATTTAAAGTAAATTCAGTCATTTTTATTTTAGATAGCCCTCATGCATGAGCCATGTCACTAGAAACACAATAAAAAAAATAATACTATAAAAAAAAAAAAAACAACATGCAATTTTCCTGAACCTCCATGTGAGCGATAAAACCTTCTCTCAGGTTTCCTGCCTTTTTTAAAATGTTAAAACAACCAGGCTCCCAGAAATAGCTGAATAAACTGTGAGAGCAGCTCTGCAGCGTTTACAGACCCACATGGCGTTTAAGGAGCGGGGCTTTCCAGAGCGGTTTGTAAAGTGAACACAGTCTCAAACTTGTGTGTGTGAACACACACATGTTGTTCATAGCATATTACGGTCATGTTCACCTTATGTAAAACACATCAACCCATAGAAAATATCAGGGTCTAACATATCATGATGTTCACATGTGCAGAAGCAGAGCCATGTGTGTATTTTCAGATGTTTCTGTAACAGTTAACAGACTGTGCAATTGTTATTGTGTGTGTTTAGCTTCAGTCTTTAGCCACTAAAGGAGCAGTGGCAACAGTAATTAGACGGTGAGGGTTTATTGAGGTTCCTACATCACTTCATTTGAAAACTCTTCTAGTATCTTCCTGGAGCACTGTTGTGCTAAATGGACTACCCCCCCCCCCCAGCCAGTAAGTCTGGGACGCAAAGGAAAAGGCCAATTATAATAAAAAAAAATAAAAAAAAAACTCTCTCCATCTTTGTTCTTTGGACATAAACCACTTCTTTGCTTTTTTGTTTTCATTCTTTCCCTTCTTTGGCTTTCTGACATTCCTCGTCCATTCCCACCATCCCCCAAACCCCCACTACACCCTGTTACTCACGCTCACACACACATGCAAGCTTTACTCTTTTGGCCCATGCCACCTTTGTCTTACTTCACAAGCGACAGTTCCCAAAGTCTCAAAATAGCGGCCATGCTTCCTGGTCCTTCATCAGCACCATATCTTATCATATTTGAAAGAGAAGGAGGGAGGAACAGCCTGTTAGATTGTCTATTGCCATAGAAACAGCTTTATCCCCAGGGAGATCTGACATTGAAGTTTGTTACTGTCTGAAAACATATGAATGTCTTGTGGCTCCTCACTTCATTGTATTTTTATTTTGTAACATTTGTGTGGTCACTGCAATATATCATGAGGCTGTCCTATATTATGTTGTATTTTATATCTTATATAAAATATAATATTATATTGTTATTAGAGCAAAGAGAAATTCCCATTTTCAGTTCATATAGACTTTGTACTGTATTTTCCAGCTATATAAAGGTACTGCATATGACATAATAGTTGGTGGAAATCACCCACTGAATGGCAACACTCAGCTTCAAAGATGTCAAGACTCATAAAAACAAACTTAAAACAGATATGAAAAAAATTGTTTTGTGATTGCATTGACATACGCCTGCTTAGTCTGTCATGTAGCTGAAATTTCCTTCACATGTTCAGTAATGGTAAACATGCAATGACCCACAGAGAAAAAAAAAGTCTATTGGGAGCTACTGTAGAAATAAAACAGGTCTTCTTTTACTTGTAGTCTAAAAATCCCAGCTGCAGAACCAATCAAAATCTCACACATGCATACATTTATTGTTATGAGTAAAATTAATTTCACAGAGCAAACTGCTCTCCCAGTCCTCTCCTCTAAAAAAAATAAATAAACACCCACACCTTTACAAAACTCTAGGGGAATCTAGCAGTAATATGCAGCCAAAACATAAGCACCCTCATTATTGCTATGTTTTTATAACAGCTGTTTTGTCAAGGTCTGTTTTTGTCTCTCAGATAGAACTGTGGGTAGTGAGCAGTGCAGAGAGAGGAGAGAGCTATGTAATCAGAAATGCTTTGCTCCCACTGTTATTTATTTATTTTTACCCAGTCCTGTTCAGCTATTTGGCCTCCAATATGACTCTCCTGAGGTCGTTTTCACAAAGCAGGTTCTATAAACTCTGAGTCTAACCCTGAACTCTAAGTTTACGGTTCCAGAACAGCCAATTTGAGTTAGTTTGATCAACTTAGAGTAGTTTCACCTGGAGTTAAGCACATGCACCACAACTATAAAAAGACAGCATCAATGGAGCCCCAATAACACGACTCACCATGGCAACGGAGAAGCAGAGGGCTGTGCTTTTCACCCACTAGAAATTGATATCTTAATGGGCTCAACTGTATATTATAATGTCCTCCTTGTGTATTCAGTTACCAGTAAAAGAAGATTTACAAAATTCACCTCCTGAGAAAAACAAAACAAAAAAACACACAAAATGCAATACTTGGACCAGGAGATTAGGAGGGCACATGTAGAAACTGAAATACTGAAGCACAAGTTAGAGGTGGGTGCATGGTCACAGGTGAATGATGTTAATGATGTGAACTATTGGAACATTAACTGAACTAGCTCTGGTATTTGTAGGAAATAAAGACACCAAATGAAGTGTGTATTCTGTCTTTATTTGACTGCTGTGGTGGTGATGGTGGCTTAATCTGTAAGAGATTCTGTCATAAAGTGTCTCTGACCGTCCTGCAGACAGTTGTCTTACTGAAGTGCTCTCTGTCTCCGACATTATACAAAAAACTCCAAACTGCAAAGAAACGCAGCGCAACACACACTATCTGCTGGAATGTGATAGCATGACTACGGTTGGTAATGTTGTAAATGTAAGAATAGATTAGGTTGAGTTTGTAGATGATGGACTGGGACTGAAACGGTACCGCTCACACTGGAAAAAATCTAAATCTGACCAAGTGTGTTTTTCTCCTTTCTAGCCCTAATATCTCACCACACTTAAAATCAGACAGAATCACCTAAAGAGGAACTTTTCAGTGAGATATAAAACAGATTTTTTTTTACAAAAGAGCTGGAAAATCAGATTTCAAGACATCTTACCAAGATAATTTTCACTTGTTCCATTGGCAAATTTTTTTTTTTTTTTGCTTGAAAAAAAAATAATCTCTCAATGTAACAAACAAACAAACAAACTAGAAAAGCACTCGGAGAGCGCAGACCTCTGCCAAGCGCAACATTTCAAAGTGATCCAGAATCCAGGATTTCTTCACTCCCAAAAGTTAATCATTTCTTTCTTGTGCCATTTCCAACAAATCCTGAAAATTTCATCAAAATCCATCCTTAACTTTTTGAGTTATGTTGCACACAAACAGACAGACAAACAAACAAATGCCGGCAAAAACATAACCTCCTTGGCGGAGGTAATAAACAGTAACAACAACAATAGAAGAACATTAGTGAATTTGAAGAACAGAATGGTCCAATATCACATTAACAAGTAGCAAACAAGAAAGAAAGAAAGAAGCAAGGATAGCAATAGAATAACATTGGTGGTTGTGAAGTAAAGTTCCTCAGAGGTAGTGTAACCCAAAGGTAAGAATAGTCAAGTGTAGATCTACATTTAGATGCATGTTTGAGCACTACACTGTTATTGTCTGAATAAACACCCTGAAGACTGTAAAACAAAAGGAAAATAGAAAATTCTTTTGCTGGAACAGTCTATGCAATATTTTGAAGGGCAGCTAAAATTACAGGGAAAATGTCTTGTCTGAAAGCACTTGTGATTAGACAAAATTGGGGCATCAAGGCATTGGCTGAAAGATCATATTGGAATTTTTGATGGTGAAAAACTGATGTACTGCAGCTTTATTGCCGTATAAGGCAGTAAGTAACAATCAGTTAACAGTTAACAGAGCTCAGTGGCATAAAGTGAATTAATTCAATTCAATTTTATTTGTAGAGCCCTATATCACAACAAGCTTATCTCACAGGGCTTTACAGAGTTAATTGGATGTAAACAAACAACAGTCAAATAAACAAAGAATGAAAGAAATGCGGTAATGTCCTGGGCATCACCCGCCCTTAGACCCTCCTTCTCGGCAAGGAAAAACTCCAAAAACCCAATGGGAAAATATAAACCTCGAGGAGAACCACGGTGAAGGAGAGATCCACTCCCATGGACAGAATTATGATAGTGTGCACGAAAACTTTAGTAAATGGTTATTAGACATGCAAGTTGCCACATAATTAACCATTAGTTAATGCTAATGTTGATAATGTATGCTTTGTTTTAGGCAGTGACAGAATAAAGGAAACAAAGAAACCCACAGACAATAAAGACGTCAAAAATTATCATAAAGGTCACAAGGTCAGTGAGGACCTTGACAAGTGTAATAAAATTGTAATAACAATAGCAAAAAGACCAATATAAAACATAGATGAAAGCAGTACACAGGACTTAACAGACAATAGAAATGACCATTGGACTATAGAACTGTATGCTTTATTTTTTTGTGCAGACATAAAGTAGATAAATATTTAGCATTTTACTGAAGTGCCTATAAAGTGAATCACTGTAGTCTGCTGACGTCATCCCTCCAGCTGCTCTTGTACACTCTCAGACAGATTTTCACACAACATCATAGTATGTCTCCTAATTGTTCATGAAATAGTCTGGAGTATCTCTCTCTCCCTCCCTCTCTCTCTCCCACACACACACACACACACACACACACACACACACACACACACACTCTCTCTCTCTCTCTCTCTCTCTCTCTCTCTCTCTCTCTCTCTCTCTCTCTCTCTCTCTGTGTGTCTCATAGGGCACAGGACACTTCTCCTTCTCTCTCCCACACTCAGACTATCACTCTCTCTCTCTATCCCATATAAACACATGCTCTGAGCTCGAATCACTGCTCAGTGTCCAGCACTGGGCGGTGTTCCCATCCCCATGGCCTTTCCCAGCACAGACAATGCTTTGTGTCCCACAAAGGAAGCTCTCATCCAGGCTCTGGGGTCCTGTTTGGCCCTCAGTGGCCCCCCAGACCCCAGAAAGGCCCCCTGAGCCACCCCAACGCAACCTGCTGAGGTGCCAAGAGGAACATCTGTGTGACTCGGGTAAAGAGACCTTGCTGAAGTTCTCACACTTAGATGAGGGGGATGTTTCCCTGTGTTGGTGTGTAAGAGACTTTCTGGTTTTGCTTGTTCATGTCTTTCAGCTTGTGTGTGTCAGTGTTCAAACCCCTGGGTCCTGGGAGCCTCCCAGTCCAGATAATAAATGGTGTGAGAGGAAAGACAGAGTGTGTTGCCAGAGATTCCCAGTCAATGAACCACGTGTCCCAGGAGCCCCGATTGCCAACCATAGACTCTAAAACGAGGTCACACTAACAAGAACACATAGATGAGGAGATGGGAAGATGAATGAGGGTGAACAGATAGATGGCGGTAAAAAGATATTTCATCTGGGTAACATAAAATATCAGCTGATTGACAAATAGTGACTGTGAGCACTAAGGGGTGATATTTGTTTGAAATGTATTTATCCTAGAATCAATGGACACTTAGCACTAGGCTCCAGGAAGCCATCACACTTAGTGCCAAACCCAAAAAGTAATTTTAAAATCTGCAGAGCACTTTATCCAAAAAAAATAATAAAACTGGAGTCAGAAGGTTGGTTTCCATGTGAAACCAAAAAATAGTAGGTTTTCCCTCCATCTGAGTTGAGAACCTGTGTGGTTGTAGTCATATTCCACAGGTTGGAAAGAGAGAACAGACAATCACAACAATGCAGAATTCTGCAAAGCCCAGTGGAAAAAAAGACTAAACTGCTGATTAAACTGAGTAGGTGGTGGTGATCTAGTATCTACTAAGTTAAAGGACAGGCTAAAGGCTAGGAAGGAGTACAAGAATGATGGCGGATCCATTGGGGCTATATGTACATACATACATATGTGATATCCTTCTCCGAATTGTCATATTCCTGCTTGCTTTGTTTACAGAACACACTTTGTATTACGGTCATATTTCACCACACAATATACACTTTAATCTTAATTAACCCTGAGGCTTAAATGAAAATGTCACATCCTGAAACCTTACAAAGAAAATTAGTTCAGAAATAGGTCTGACTGTGAGACTACTTAGATTAACTCAATAGGTAACGCTTCGGACTGTGACATGGAAGACCAGGCTTTGAATCCCAGTCAAAGAAGCAATTCTTTCTGCAGATGTTTAAACAGAGATTCCAAGAAAGAGTAAGGAAAATAGTTTCATTTGAACATGGGAAAAAAATAATAAATGAACTTAAAGGTGCTGAAGACTTTTTCTTTATGATCTCAAAAAAGTCTCATTTGTATATATGGGCCATTCTACTGAACTGGTTCAAATTACACTCCCACAATGTAAAACGCATTTTAAAAAACAATTAGGTATTCAGACTTTACATATGTACAAACGTCATATTATGGTCTAATTAATCACAATATATTAATTGAGATAATTCAAAATTAAATACATTAAAAA
>JAPTYQ010000003.1:1178581-1192656 GCA_029814465.1 Ostorhinchus cyanosoma
CAATTCAAGTATTAACTGTGGATATATTACTACTACAGCTGTTAGTACAAATAATAGAAACCCCTATCATCTATGTAACTATATAATAAACACTATCACAACTATACGGATAAATGAGTGATGATGATTGAGGCAGGAGAGAAGCAGGACCACAGCAGCAGGTCCGGAGATAATCCAGGAAAAACCTGTGAGGCAATAAAGCACAGAGTTGGGAAAGAAGTCAGTAACATGTATTTGCTGGGGCATACAGGAGGAGGGAGGAGGTCAGACAGGAGGAGCAGGAGAGAGGAGCTCATGCCATGTTTCCACTACATGGAAGTAGCTCGACTCAGCTTAGCTTGACTCGACTCGGGTACCAGGTACTATTCCTGGAGACTATTTTCATTACAGGATACTACCAACGTCATAGCAGCACGCCAAATTACTTCCGTGTCATCTGCTCAGAGAGCTGCCGATAAATTCACTAAATTCACGAAAAGACGGATTTTAGCAATATTATTAGTGGTGTGCATTACTGCAGATTTTGGTATCGATCCGATACCAAGTGCAAAATTTATGATCAAATAAAAAATACTTTATTATCATTAAAAAAAAAAATTCAGACACAATAGAACAGTAACAAAGCAAGTTTTCCCATACATTGTCATGTCTGGAATTTTGTTTCTTAAATAAACAAAGTGTACAAAATGATCACCAGGAAACAAATTCTTCTTTTGTGTTCAGAAACTGCAATACAACAGTTAAATGAAAAATATTTGTACCCAATAACCTTTTTACAAAGTATTCATCTTGCAGTTGTCTCATTTTTGGCCTGAAAAGAAATATAGCCACATGGTGAGTTTAACCTGCGACAGGAGGTCCCTGGTGGGATCCGACCTCCTGTCACGGGATAAACTTGGACTAACTGCTCCTCCACAGCCCCAGAGGATCAGGAACCGCCTGGGTCCCACCAGGGACCACCTGTGGCAGGTTAAACTGCTCCTCCACAGTCCCAGAGGATTAGGTACTGCCTAGGTCCCACCAGGGACATCCTGTCACAGGTGAAACTGCTCCTCTGCAGCTTAGGTACCGTAATTAGGTACTGCCTGGGTCCCACCAGGTACCTCCTGTCGCAAGTTAAACTCATCTTCCACAGGCCTGGAGGATGAGGCACTGACTGGGTCCCACCAGGGACCTCCTGTGTCTTCAACGTACACATACTCATTAATGTTCTGAATTGTGGAAAGCAGGATTTTGTATTTTGTATTTGGTTAATGTTGTTGCGTTTAGTCTTTTGCCGTTGTAATTTCTCTTTTGCCATTGTGTTTTACACTTCACGGCCACCGTAATTTCCAGTTGGTGTTGGCCCTGCTTTACCTTTAGAGGAAGTGCAGTTTGGTCTACTGGCCCACCACCGCCTGCTGTTGTAGCCAAACCTCTAACTACAGAAGTGTCGTCCCTGAATTCTGTTGACCTCAATCCAGTCTGCACATTGACACACATACAGAGTAGAACTATGTCTGATCCATCCTGTCGCAATAACTAATCGTGATAAGGCATTGATTAATCCGGTTTCACCGTGTGGTTTGTTTCCATCTGTGTCCAGAGACCAGTGGAATAAAATGCAGAAATCAGACACGACTGCGTTGTGGGGTCCAGGTTGTGCCACATGACCAAATAGTGCTCAGGGTTATTTTGTTCATGATGAGTTGTTAATTGGTAGGTGGATGAGAAGGGGCTTTGGTGGGTGAAGCTGTATTTCAGATTGAGGTGCCTGCTGAGTTTAGAGCTGAAAACCAAGCGACTATTTCCATTTATCTAACAGCAACATACATCAATGTGTCAAAAATGGTCGCTAATGTCATGCTTCCACTATGTGATACTGGACTGACTCGACTTGGGTTCTTGGTACAATTCCTGGAGACTGTTTCCATTACAGGATACCACCGACTTTGAGTACCTAGTCATCATAGCAATGCTGTACATAACTTCCATTTGTTGTCCTGTCAAGCTCATGCTAATATTTTCATCGGCTACCAAGGTAAAAAATGTCTGAACCTCTTTGACCGACCATGGTGTCGTTTTGTGGGCTGTTATCATGGATTAGCCTACCGGTATATTTACTGTATGCTTCTGAATCCGTTTTTTTTTTTTTTTTAATAAATGGTGGGTCATGCATTAATGGTGCAATGATGTAGAGACAACTGATTGATTGATGTATTTATTTTGAATATGAATATCAAAAAAACAGAAGAGTTAAGTCGAGTCAAGCCAGTACCACGTTGTGGAAATGCGCATAACTAACATAGAACTTGTAGATTTTATGCAGTCACTGTAGAGATATGCAGGGTTTTTAGTGGGTTGCAATCTGCAACTTCATCAGTAGATATCACTAAGTATTACACAATTAACCTTTATGTATAAAAAGTCTGCAAAGATGTGACGAGAGACAGTGCAAATAATAAACACAGCATTGTATTTATTAATAGTTAATTAAAACCACAATCTCTTCCAAACTTGACCAGAGTAATTTTATTGTGTAAAAACTTTCAGGAGTTGACATGAGAACTCCAGTCAAATTCTGTTGAGCTATCATCCACTACAACAACCTCCTGTCTACCAAGCAAAGACAAAAAAGCAACAGATCCCTAACTGACAAATTAAGTTGAGATTATACATGTCCATGGTTTGGAGAGACATACAATGGCAACATTTTTTGTGGTGACTGGGTTGTACATGTTTTGTTTTGGCATGAGTGCCTCTCTCTCTCTCTCTCCCTCTCTCTGTTCCCTTTAATTTAGCCTTGAGTGCTTCTCGTTTCCTCATTTTCTTTTTGTCTCAGTGTTTTTGTCTCTCCTCTATGTCTCGCTCCCACACTGTCATACACACAACAAACCCACCACTACCCCCTCAACTCCTTCTAGCCTTGCCCATGATGCCGTGCTTCATAGAACTATGCATCCTTAACCACAACACCAGCACTTGCTCACACATACACACACACACACACACACACACACACGCACACACACACACACACACACACACACAAACATTCACAGAGAGGAACCCACTGTCGCCTAAACATTCTCCAAAATAATCATGAGAATCAGTAAAAAAGCTACAAAGCAAATATGTGTGGTGAACACCAAACATGAGATCTGGGGTCTGGAACCATTGACGGGATGTCATAACTTTTGCTTTTCAGAGAGCCTCATCTAGTCAAGTGTATTTCTTTTCTATGCATTTGGTCTTTTTTTTTTAATTTCCTTACAGTATACTTTAATTAAAACACATTGGACAAATATAACTGTATTCCAAATCAACTGAACCATTTTGGGGTTTTGTGTTGTTTTGGGAATTTAAATCATAGGAAACTTTTTTGTGTATTTTCTTCATGTTGAAGTGTGAACTTTGGGTTGAATGATGTGTGAGAGTTCTTGGATAAGCAAAGTAAGTTGAAGTTATTGTTGAATCTATAGGTCATTCATGCCAGTCACAGATACCAGCAGTGACACTTAGAAGTACTCTATAGGCAGCAAAACCATTCCTGTGCCTGTGAAACTCCAGCTATTTATTTCCATCTGAAAGGATAACAAATACAGCATTAAGTGCCCATACAAACATAAACATGGGGAATATTCTTGAGTCTGCTACATGTTTTCACATGGCATGTCCGAAATACCATGATGCTTCAACAAATAACTAAAATAGCACAGCAATAAAAACAATTCCACGAGCAAAGCCATGATTTCAGGGAGGATATGACCATTTATGTGACAAATGTGTTTGTGTTCACTTATAAAGCCTGTCACACACTGGAGCTATCTGCGGAGCAAAAACTAATTGGAGACCGTTTGCTCAGTAGATAGCTCGCTGTGTAATGTAATTTTTGGTGAACTTTCTTTTTCACCCAAACAAAGAGAAAAACTCACCGTGTGCATGCACTATGTGAGCTACATACTGTGGGCAGAAATTCAGATGGCCAATCAATATCTGTCCTCTGGTCACATGATTTCAAGATGGTGGCCCCCAGCAGAATGGCAGACACAAAAGACACGGAAGACACTGAAGTAGAAGAAATTATGCTACTCCTAGTTATATAGATGAGGCGACACTGTCACAGGCGTTCTAAAGTATGTAGGACAACGTGGAAGAGCCATGGCTACAGACAAGGGTTGGGGAAGGTGTTTGTGTCAACCTTCTTCATGAAATATGCCTTGAAGACCCTGAATCCTTTTGTCAGTACCACTGACTGGATAGACAATCTATCAGGAATGTATTGGAAATGGTAGGCCCATTGATCCGCAAGGCTGATAACAAGATGTGGGACAGTATTATTCCCCTTTACCATTGCACCTTTCCAGGACAACTTGGCTTGACTCTACATAGTTGTAGCGTTTTTCCACTGGGGTTATACCTGGTAACCAAACTGTTTTTTTCATACTACCTCCATTGTATCTGGGCTAAGTCAGCACTGAAATTTCACTGCCAGCCACTGATTGGTCAGAGAGGGTGTCGTCGCACGTGTGACAAGGTGTGAGTGTCTAATGCAAACACGATACACCAACAAGAGTGATAGCAGAGAAGTTCTTCAGATTGCTCATATTGACAAAAAATGCATTTCTCTATCATTTTACTTGCGGCTTGGTCAACATAGACCGCACCATTCAATGCAACATCTATTGTATGTAAGAAATTAGCGTACCATCAGACATAGTTTCTTTCCAGTGGTCTTCAGCGTCATACTTCTGCATGGCTTTCATAACTCTCCTTTGCTTTTCAAGCAGGTTTCGTCTCACCATTTGTATCTGTGTCTGGCTCTCTCGTTTCACCATTTCTGTGACAAAAAGCCACAGATCAAGTAACAAGTACAGCATCACCTTGGTGGCATCCATTGTCGTTACTGTTTATGACGTCACAACAGTTTCATGCTGAGGTGATACCAATAGCAGTGGAAAAGTGATGGCACTGTAAAAAAAAAACTGTGTAGACTTGAGTGAACTTGAGTCAAGCCGAGCTGGTACCATGCAGTGGAAAAGGGCATTAGTTCTGGAGAGAGACTAGCCATCACACTCAGATTCCTAGCTACAGGTTTGTGTAAATATTTGTAATGTAAATTGCATGCGAAATGACTGTATGGTTGGATGAGTTGGCCAAGCTGGGTACATCATATCGATGTGTAAATGGTACTGATGGACTGGAATCTCTAGTGTAAAAAGATCAGGCTCAATATAGCCTAATTTGAGCTTGAATTGATGTATATAACTCCTTCATGCATTAATTATTAAATAAGAGTTGGCTTTTTTTAAACTGAGTAGCTTTTTAAACACCAACACATATAGTTTTTTTAGTGGTGTCAAATGATAAATTTTTTATCTGATTAATCACGGGGTTGATGTGGATTAATTTTGATTAATCACGAATAAATATCAGTCATTTTTAATTCATATTAATCATGTTTCATTTTGCATGAGCAAAGAAAGACTCAAGAAAGAAGGGAATATATATGCACTTAAAGTGACTGTCAAATACTGGGCAACATGCAGAGGTGGCAGAAGTACTCACATTCTGTACTTAAGCAGAAGTACTGATTCAACTCCTTTACTTAAGTAAAAGTAAAAAAAAAATACAACTTCTCAATTGTAATGAAGTACAAAAGTAACAAGTAAAACTGCATTTTTGGCCATGAAAGAAATAATACTTATTTAACCAGACAAAATCAGAAAAGATTCTGTTTTCAAATTCCACAGTGAATGGTACTGACCAGAGTCCTGCAGCAGGTCTGGTACATAATAGGTAAACCACAAAAGCATGCGGGGACAGAAAAAAGAAAAATAAAATTCTACAAATTTTCAAAGGTACAGGCACGGGTAAAATTAAACAAAATGTGGGTGGGGAGTCGGTTGGGGATACTCAGCTTTGCATGTATGGTTGGAAAATTTAGGGAAAAGTGGACCTGTGCAAGACTGTGGTACTGACCCAATGCAGGACTCTGGTTCTGACCCTGGTCACAGCCTGTGCTCTTTCTCTCCTTCACTGATTTTCCCTCTGAAGTGGCGCATTTTACGTACTGCCACATCCGTTTAGTTTGAAAAAGTAATGAGCCAATTCTTAGAATGTTGTATAAAGTACAAATATTTATGCAAAAATATAAGGAGAAAAGTAAAAAGTTGCCAGAAAAATAAGTACTCAAATAAAGTACAGATACCTAAAATTTCTAAATAAGTACAGTAATGAAGTACTTATATTTAGTTACTTCCCACCTCTGGTGACATGTTATCTGAAGTGCAGCAGAATCCCCGACTAACATATATTTCATGTTAATTTGGTATTTTAGGCTGGAAGTGCTTCGGTGAAAAGAAAACTCCTTCCTGCAGAGTGTGTAGAATACTTTATGTTGGCCGACTGTTCCATCTTGGGTTTTTTTGTCCTCATATTTCACTCCAAAGGGCCAATGTGCTGTTTAGCCTTATCCATCTTTATGGGTTGGTTCTGTTTCCTTTCACTACCGGATCAACTGTCCATTTGCCCATGCATGACTCTACTTGGACAAACTGCCCCACGTGTTGGCAGAGACATTTGGAGTCATTCTGCACTGCAGACTGTGGTAAAATTTGTAATCAGGTTAATCATGATGATGGATTAATCAACGTTAATGCGTTCATTTTGACAGCCCTAGTTTTTTTCTTCTATATCTGTATTTATGACAAAGTCACACCATTGTCCACTGTAGTGGACACCCAGCATTTATGCCATAAAAAATTATTATAGCTATCACACAATTTTAGCTAGTACACAAGTCAAGTCAAGAAGGTTTATTGTCATTTCAGCCTACATAGTACAGTGTTCTAGTATTCTTCACATGTACTACACATGCTGCTTGGTGATATGCAATTGCTGAACTGCATCTCGCCTTCAACTCTCCAACAACTCCTGTGCCTGGATACGATCGACCCATTTCAGGAAGTCTACAGACCGACCAGAGAAAACTGCTGTCTGCTCTCAGTGGGTTGTCTCATCAGATTGCAGATATGATGTCCAGTATTACAGAGCCAACTACTTTACTAAACGACAGATTCAACTTCATGGAGGACAAATTTACTGTTTTGGAGAGAAACTATGGGGAAAACGCCAACTCTAGGAAGAGAAGGTGAGTGCACTGTCTCATGATTGCAGTAAGAATACGTTTGGTGATTGCTAGTGTAACGAGATTGGAAATATTATTGTTATATTGTCATGTCACCAAATTCTGATTGGGTATTCAAAACATGGTTTTATTGTCATTAAAGAAGGTTCTATAATAGGTTATTTTTCAATTATTAAATACCTGTACTGTCGCTTTAAATCTGAACTGCCAATGTGAGTTAATGACGTTATCGCACAGCTTTTTCTTCAGTTCGCACTAGAATGCACTGAGGAAAGGTAAGGCTGTTGTTCTCTGCTGTAATTTCGGTATTTGTTCTGGTTCTGACAATTATTGAATGTAGCAGTGTGCATTTATGTGTAATGATTTTAAGTTACAAATGTGTTGAGTGTTAACATGTAAAGTCTGTAAGTTTATTTGTACAACCTACGGGGTCAACCAGGGATCTGTGTGGAGCCGCTGGAGAGAGAAGCCGCTCTTTATCCAAACAGACACTGTTTTAGCATTTACTTTACCGAGTGTCTGTAGGTCCGGACCCATGATTAACTATCTGTAGGTCCGGACCCGTGAATACTACCACACAGCTGTTTGTTTGTACTAGTTCCTGTTTACCTGCTCCAGCTGCTCCAGCTTCTTTCGCACTCATTTTGGTTCGGTATCCTAAAAGCTAACATGTAGCCCAGGCTAAAGCAGCCCATGGCCTGAAGAAACAAGCGACTATAGAAGCTGTTTGGATCTTTTCACAGGCAGCAGTACGCCGGTTTCGAACTGGAGCAAAGGTAAGACTTACATAACATGCTTTCATTCTGTCTGAGGACACAGATCCGTTCATAGATGCAGATCTAACTGTAGCTGACATTTTGTTTCCACAGACTAACTTCACCATATAATGAAGCTGTAACAAGCTATTTATTGAGCTTTCTCGGCAAGTCCAGATGTGCATTTCGCTGACAAAGACAGCATTGTGTGTAAGTAACTTTGACTATTTCACCAGATTATGGAACACTGTCTGCTTTGACCCTCTGCTTTTACTGTCTTTATTGCTTACTTGTCTCCCTTTCCCTTATTAAGTTTATTGTGACTTAGACTACATTTTAATCATACTCTCATTTGTTTTCCAGTACTATATGAGACCTTCTGCAGGAGCTTCAGGTCTAAACAGCCAGATGATGCAGCAGCTTCTCCTTCGTGGACAGATGATGCATCACTGATTTCCTCAATTTGGCCGTCATCAAGGTCAACTGCTTCCACGCTGCCAGTTGTTTCAGTGGGTAATGGCTGAAAGTAAGGAACTGAGTGCAAACTAAAATTTTCCAATTTTTTTCAAACTCCCACAACCAGGACCGCTGGTAACCATTTGGATTCCCTAAGCACAGTTGCTTTAAGGTGCCCCACCCCTGATGATTGACCAGTTGAGGGAGAGCTTCGCCTTTCGGCTCAGCTCCTTCTTTACCATAACAGACCAATAAAATGTCTGCATCACTGTCGACACTGCCCCAATCCGCCTGTCAATTTCCCGCTCCATCCTTTCCCCACTCACGAACAAGACCCCAAGATACTTAAACTCCTCCACTTTGGGCTACAACTCCCCACGGACCTTGAGAAGGCAGACCACTTTTTTCCAGTCGAGATCCATGGCATCTGATTTGGAGGTGCTGGTCCTCATTCCACTTGCTTCACACTCGGCTGCAAAGTGCCCCAGTGCACACTGAAGGTCCAGATTCGACGAGGCCAGCAAGACATCATTTGCAAAAAGCAGAGATGAAATCCTGTGGTTCCCAAACTGGACCCCCTCCAGCCCCTGGCTGCGCCTAGAAATTCAGTCCATAAAAATTATTAACAGAACTGGTGACAAAGGGCAACCCTGCTGGAGTACAACGTGCACCTGGAACAGGTCTGACTTATTGCCAGCAAAGCAAACCAGGCTCCTGCTTTAGTCATACAGGGACCAGACTACCCTTAGCAGAGGGCCCCGGACCCTATACTCCCAAAGCACCCCCCACAGGATACCATGAGGGACACGGTCAAACGCCTTCTCCAAATCCACAAAACACATGTAGACTAGTTGGGTGAACTCCCATGAACCCTCGAGCACCCAATGGAGAGTGTAGAGCTGATAAAGTGTTCCGTGACCGGGACAAAAACTGTATTGTTCCTCCTGGATCTGAGGTTCGACTATCGGCTGGATCCTCCTCTCTAGTACCATAGAATAGACTTTCACCAGGAGGCTGAGAAGTGTGATCCCCCTGTAGTTGGAACACATCTTCCGGTCCCCCTTCTTAAAAACGGTGACCACCACCCCGATCTGCCAATCCAGAGGCATCGTCACTGACAGCCACTAATGTTACAGCGACGTGTCAACCAACCGTCAGTCCCTGCACATCTAGAGACTTAAGGTACTCAGGGTGAATCTCATTCACTCCCGAGGCCCTGCCACCAAAGAGCTTGCCAACTACCTCGGTGATTTCAGGAGAAGTCCACCTCTGAAACTCAGCCTCTGCTTCCTCCATGGAAGACGTGGCAGAACCACTCAGGTTGCAGCATGCCTGGCCTGCCAGTACCAATCAGCTGCCTCGGGAGTCCCACGAGCCAACAAGGCTCAGTAAGACTCCTTGTGCTGCAGTCTGATAGCTTCCTTTACTTCCAGCATCTGCCACTGGGTTTGGGGGTTGCTGCCACGACAGGCACTGGAGAACCGGCAACTGCAGCTCCGAGCAGCTGCTTCAACAATGGAGGTGAAGAACATGGTCTGCTCAGACTCAATGTCCCCATCCTTCCACAGGACCTGGGAGAAGCTCTCCCTGAAGTGGGAGTTGAAGACTGGGCTCTTATCGGGCTCTGCCAGACGTTCCCAACAGACCCTCAGGACGCGTTTAGGCCTGCCAAGTCTGTCCAGCTTCCTCCTCTGCCAGCAGATCCAACTCACCACCAGGTGGTGAACGGTTGACAGCTCTGCCCCTCTCTTCCCCCGAGTGTCCAAGACATGCAGCTGAAGGTCTGATGACATGACAATGAAGTCGATCATCAAGACACCAGGACACCCTAAGTGTCCTGATGCCACATGCACTTACGGACATCCCAGTGTTCGAACATGGTGTTTGTTTATGGACAAACTGTGACTAGCACAGAAGTCCAATAACAAAACGCCACTCGGGTTCATATCGGGGAGGCTGTTCTTCCCCATCACCCCCTTCCAGGTCTCACTGTCATTGCCAACATGAGTGATAAAGTCACCTAGGAGAACAGTTGAGTCCCCAGTTAGAGCACCATCCAGCACCCCTCTGAGGGACTTCAAGAAAGCCGGGTACTCTGCACTGCTGTTTGGTCCATAGACCAGAACAACAGTGAGGTCGGGGAAAGGGACACGACCCTCTCATTCATCAGGGTAAACTCCAACACATGGTGGTGGAGCTGAGGGGCTATGAGCAAGCCAACACCAGCCCTCCTGACTCTTACCATGGTCAAAACTAGAGAAGTGGAGAGTCCAGCCCCTCTTGAAAGGTTGGGTTCCAAAGCCTAAGATGTGTGTGGAGGTGAGCCTGACTACATCTAGATGGTACCTATCAACCTCCCTCACAAGCTCCGGCTCCTGTCCCTCAGCAAAGTGACATTCTGTGTCCCAAGAGCTAGACTCTGCATCCAGGGAGTCTTCAAGCTCCCTGCCGTCAACTGCCACCCAATACACACTGCACCTGGCCTCTATGGGTCCCTCAGCCGGTGTGCCCACTGGAGGAAAGGCCCATGTCATCCTTTCAGGTTGCGTCCCCGTGGGAAAAGGCATAGCCATCAGGTACTCGCTCACGTGCCCCAACCCCAGGCCCGGCTTCAGGGTGGGGCCCCAGCTGTGCCATACCAGATGACATCACAGTCCTTGATCTTATTTTGTTTCTCATAGGTGAAGTTGAACTGCTCTTAGTTTGGCCTGAAAAACAAACAACAATAATGGTCTACCTTTTATTGTTATAACTTATACCAATAACAACAATAATAACAATAATAATCATACAATTTCAGAAAAGGATGTTCAGTCATCAAAAGGACCACATAACATAATTTCACAGAATGTACAACAGCCAAAACACACATAACCACGTACACAAGTATTTTCCAGAAAAATAAATATGACTATTATCATTGAAACCAATCATCATTCAGTAATACTGTATAAAGAGCAAATGCAAAAATACATTTGCACCCTTCTAAACAAGTACTTTAGAAATATTGTGTGCATGTTGTGTACCTGAGTTGCTGGGTGACAGTAGTTGATCAGAGCTGGAGTCTACAGACCTGCTGGTCAGCTGGGGTTGATAATGGGTCAGCTGGGGTTGATGATGGGTTGGCTGGTGTTGATTGATGAATGAACTACTGGTGGTTGGTTATTTGTCATCCAGTTCTTCCTCTTGGCCCTGTGCTCCTCCTTGTACATATTGCAGCATTGATCCCCCATACTTTGTAGAAATACAAAGAACAGTCTAAAGTCATTCAGGGTCCATTTCACAAATCAGGTTCAACAAACTCTGAGTCTAACACTAAACTGAGTTGATTTACTCTGAGATACAGTAGGAAACTCTGAGTTTTGGGTCCCAGAACAGCCCATTAGAGTTAGTTTGATCAACTAGTAGTAGTTTCATCTGCAGTTAAGCGCGTGCACTGCAACTATAAAAGACAGCATCAATGGAGCCCCGCTTCAACGAGTCACCATGGCAACGGGGAAGAGGAGGGCTGCGTTTTTCACCCACTAAAAATGGACATCTGAATGCACTCATACAGAGAGTTTGAACATGTTTTTTTAGCAAGAAGTACAACTGTATATACACTCTATCCTCTTTATGTATTCAGTTACCAGTAAAAGAAGATTTACAAAACTCACCTGCAGAGAAAAAAATTAGACGAAATGCAATAGTTGGAGCGTCAGATAAGGAAACTGAAACTGAAGCACAAGTCAGAGGAGGTGCATGGACACAAGTGAATGATGTAAACTATCGGAACAAGAACTGAACTAAGTCTGGGATTTCTAGGAAATAAAGAAGAACAAATGAAATGTGTTTAATGTCTTTACTTTACTGTCGTGGTGGTGATGATGGTGACTTCATCTGTAAGTGATTCTGTCATATTTGTCTCTGATCATCCTGAACACAGTTGTCTTAAGGGCTTTGCATCTCTGACATTATACAAACGGTTGGTTATGTTGTAAATGTAAGGACTGTAGGGATGGGAAGATTATCCGATACGTATTGATACGCCGACATGCGCTTGCACGATACGAGTGCACCGGTGGAGAAGCTACGAGTGAATGAACATTTTGGAATGATATCGCGATGCATCGGCTATTGAAGGCAAAAATCGATAAAAACTGATCCATACAACAGAATATATTTTACTTGCATTCAAAAGTGTTAGTATTTGTTTACGTACCTGTTTTTCTTTTCAGAAGACCCCCTTTAACGTGCGATTCGCGGATGTGTACTGTTACGTATGGTACGCTGACTGCAGTGTGAGCCTCACTCTGTGCTGTGGCACATGCACTGCGGATAAATACTAAATTGATTTGGCTAGGAAGCAAAAGCGTGGGAAACATGTCTGAAGAACGACTTTATCCTCTTATTTTCACATCTCGAGTTTGGCAGCATTTCGGATTTTACAGGAGAGATGGACGACTTGACAAAACCAATGTAATCTGCAAAATTTGCCGTGTCTCAATCAAATATACAGGTGGTACAACAAACCAGATCAGCCACATGAAGCGGCGTCATGGGATAGTTGTAGAGGGGTCTGCTAGTGTTAGCAGCCCAGATTCATCTACCAGCTCCATCTCCGACACCGGTGAGCAAACTATTGCTAGTTTTTTCCATGCCCCGCTGGATAACAACTCCACACGGTCAAAGGCAATCACGGATGCAATATCTTTCTTCATATGTAAAGATATTCAGCCCTATAGTGTAACGGAAAACGAAGGTTTCCAACACCTCCTCCATGTATTAGAGCCATGTTATAAAATACCTAGTCGTAAGGTATTTTCTGAAAATCAAATCCCTGCCCTTTATGGAAAAGTTAGGCAGCAGATAGCAGAGTCATTGAGCAGAGCCCAGAGAGTTGAGGTAACCGTGGATTGCTGGACATCCTGTGCCACAGCATCATATGTGACGGTCACAGCGCACTACATAGACGACGGGTGGTCATTTAAAAACCAAGTCCTGCAGACCAGAGTGTTTAACGAGGCTCACATGGGGAATAATCTTGCAGTTTTATTGCAAGATGTTTGCCAGGAGTGGAAGATTGAGGAGAAGAGCCCTGCGTTAGTAACAGACAATGCTAGAAATATGATCTTAGCTGGTGCTGGTGCCAAGATGGACCCACACGTGCACTGCATAGCTCACACTCTGAACCTGGCCTCTCAAAAAGCCTTGAAGATAGACCAAGTGTCAGAGCTTGTGACAAAAGTGAGGAGGCTTGTCACGTTTTTCCATAAAAGCCCAAAAGCAACAGAAGTTCTACACGAAATGCAGACCCAGTTACACCTGCCCAAACACAAACTCATCCATGATGTTTCCACACGATGGAATAGCACACTTGATATGTTAGAGCGATTCTGGGAGCAGCAGCCCGCTGTGCTTAACACCCTGCTGTCCAGGAAGATAAGGAGGGTAGAAACTATGGTCAGTTTGACAGAAGATGATATGACCCTGATCCCAGAGATTGTCAAATTAATGTCCCCCCTTAAAGTGGCAACCACACTCCTCAGTGAGGAAAAACATCCCACCACGCCTTCTCCAAATCCACAAAACACATGTGGACTGGTTGGGCGAACTCCCATGTACCCTCAAGCATCCGATGGAGGGTATAGAGCTGGTCCAGTGTTCCACGACCAGGAGGAAAACCACATTGCTCCTCCTGAATCCGAGGTTCGACTATCGGCCGGATCCTCCTCTCCAGTACCCTGGAATAGACT
>JAPTYQ010000003.1:1192756-1204437 GCA_029814465.1 Ostorhinchus cyanosoma
TTGGTGAATTCATTCCCAAATTCTGCGTCCATGAATTGAAGTCTGAATTGTCCCTCTATTCCACACTCTGTCTTTATCCGCTCTGAGAGTTCACTGACAGACTGGAATCCCATTGGGAAGAATCAATCTCTGGGAATTGTTTTCTCCTAGGATGACTCTTAGTTTCACCAGGGCAGCCATTATACAATCTGTGGAAAGAGAAAGATCATCATCTCCTCATCTCCATCCTCCTCTCCTTTCTTAACCCCACCTGTGCCCCTACTCCATCTTTCATTCTTTCTCCCTCTACCCTTCCTTCGTTTTCCTTCCCTTCCTTCCCTAACCCTTAATTGTCTGCTCCAGGGCCGAAGCTAAACCTAACTTCGGGTTAACTCCCATACTTTTCAACTCGTCAGCAGTGGGCATGCAATTAACACACGGGACTCCGTCTTGCTCTTGCTACGGTTGCTTTATTATTAAAAGTGCTGACAACTTATCTTTCTTTATATTTTTACCTCCTGCTCTCCCAATCCTGCCGCGCTCACTCATGTCTCCAACACAACACCCAGGCACGCCCCCTCCCCAACACACACACATCCACTACTCTAATGACATCAAATAACAAACCACCACTGCTGAAAAGGATGTACTAAGAGCTAATGACATTTATGCATAGTATTTCAT
This sequence comes from Ostorhinchus cyanosoma, assembly GCA_029814465.1. Lineage (NCBI taxonomy): Eukaryota > Metazoa > Chordata > Actinopteri > Kurtiformes > Apogonidae > Ostorhinchus > Ostorhinchus cyanosoma. Next base: position 1,193,420 of record JAPTYQ010000003.1, read on the forward strand.
TTGCATTTAGATGGCTAGTAATGGAGTTGTATTACTTACCTTTTCCATGTGCGCCGTTAGCTCTTCTTCCTAGGGGTCTTCATGAATTGCAGTGACACCAATATCTCGCAGTCTATCACGATATTTACATTCCTTTCCCCGCCTACTTGTACAAACGCGATTTTTTGCACTTAATGGCAACGTGAAAGAATTTAATGAATGTTTAGTTGCTTAATTTCATGTAAACCCAACATGATTTAATCATGTTCATGATGGAAACATTATATTATAGCTTAGATAAAACATGTTACAATTGAGTTAATGTAACAGTCTAGTGGTTTGCTTATTTTGAGTGCACTAGAGTTTCTTCCTCTGTTTAGAGTGATTTTTTGTTCATTTTCCCTTAGTTAACCAAACCTTTTCAGGATCTCTCAGATAGCGTGTTTAAATAATGTCATAGCCACGTTTCTTTTCACTCTGTTAAGAGGTCTCTGGTAGTGTTTATTTAATAAAGTCTGTTCAAAAGCATTCTCTGCAAATGAGTCCTGTTCCGAGTCCCTGCCTGACAGTACACACTGGCCAGTCAGCAGAGACTAGTTAGCTGATGGCAGCGTTACACGCACTGGAAGCACGCTTCTCCCAGCAAGAAGAACTCCAAGCGGCGATGGCTTCTTAATTTGGTCAGCTGACGTCTCAAGTATAGGATCTAGTCAACCACCTACAACAGACCACCGGACCGTCTGCAGCGCCAGAGCCTCCAGCCACGGCAGCCGCGCCAGTTCAGACTGTTACCATCATTGAAACAGGAGCCAAGTTACCTCCTCCAGAGCGATTCTCTGAGGAGCCAGGGCTCGGCAAAGCCTTTCTGATAGACTGTTTTATTCACTTTGAACATTCTCCTCAGACATTTTCCGCAGATAGATCCAAGATAGCTTTTATAGTCTCACACCTGACTGGGAGAGCGAGAACATGGGCCATGGCCGAGTGGGGTCGTGACTCCCTACTATGCCACGCCCTCACAGACTTCAAAGCCGCTCTCCTATGAACCTTTGATCCAGTGTCCACAGATAGGGAGAAGGCTAGAAAACTGAGTGGGCTGAAACAGGGCAGCTGCTCAGTTTGTGTCTATGCCATCTAATTCGGCACTCTGGCAGTGGAAAGTGGGTGGGACTCCACCTCATTCTGCGATATATTCCTGAAGGGACTTTCAACCTCCATACAGGAACTACTGGTGCCCCTGGACCTTCCTTCAAGCCTGGACTCTCTCATCACCCTGGCCATCCGGACAGACAACAGACTCCGTGAACTCAAGTAGCCATGGGCGGACAGGCCCTCATTGGAGAGGCGCCCACACGCTCTAGCACCCAGCTGGCTGGGTCCCCAACACTCACCTCTGGAGCATCTGCCTCCTTTCTCTACGGCAGAGGAAGCGGAGCCCATGCAAATCGGCAGGGCACAGCTAACGCCTGAGGAGCGGCGGCAGCAACAGCAGGAGGGCCGGTGTTCCTACTGTGGGGAGTCTAATCACCTCGTCGCCACCTGCCCAGCCAAACAGTCCAAGGTGGTGAGTTCAGTCACGGCCCCTGATCGTGCTTCACGTCTGTCAAGGTACCTCACCACGGCACCACCACTAGTCTTAGAGCTCTCATAGATTCAGGGGCTGATGAGAATCTGATGGACTGGGGTTTGGCAACCAAATTAGGACTCAAATCAAAGCCATTCGTGAACCCGATCGAGGCTAGAACACTTAATGGCAAACACCTTTTTACCATAACTCACGCCACTGAACCCCTGGAATTGCACATTCACGATCACAAGGATCTCATGAACTTTTTTTCTTTGTCAGTCGCCATCACAGACTCTGGTCCTCGGTTTTCCCTTGCTGCGCATGCATAACCCTCACATTAACTGGAAGACTGGAACTATCATGGGATGGGGAGAGGACTGTGCAGATCACAGTGGGATCAAGCCGGACCAGGGATATTGCATGTCTACCATTAACCATGACTCTCTTCCTGTTAACCACAGAACCAGAGCCTGACCTGTGTGGTTGGAGCGGTGATGTGGCAGAAAGAAAATGAGGTAAAGCAAGCTAATGGTGAGACTCTGCCACCTAGTGGGTGCCCCGAGAATCGATTATTCATTCCTGTCAATCTGCGCCCACAGGTGATTCACTGGGCCCGCTCATCGCTGCTTTCATGTCATCTGGGAGTTCGGCGGACAACGATTGCCATCTCCCGGAGTTTCCTTTAGGCCTTCTACGGAGCCAGAGGTTCGGGAGTACGTCAAGGCATGTTCGGTCTGCGCACAAAACAAGACGTCCTTCGGGTCACACATGGGACTCCTGCAGCTTCTGCCCATTCCCTCCAGACCATGGGCTGACATATCTATGGACTTCGTCATGGGCCTTCCGGTCTCTCAAGGTAACCCCGCAGTTCTCGCTGTGGTGGACAGATTTTCCAAGATGGCAAGATTCATTGCCTTGCCCAAGAGGCCATCAGCCAAGGAAACCGCTGAAATTATGGTTAACCATGTGTTTAAGGTTCATGGTTTTCCCAGGGACATTGTCTCAGACCGGGGGCCCCAGTTCATGTCACGCTTCTGGAGGGAGGTTTGTCGACTCATCAGAGCCAAGGTCAGCCTGACTTCAGGCTACCACCCGTAGGCTACTGCCAGACCAAACACCTCAACCAGTAGCTGGAAACCGGCCTCCAGTGCCTTGTCTCCCAGAACCCATCTACATGGAGCAAACACCTGGTCTGGAACAAGAACCAAACGCCTCAGTACCCTCCAGCCACGCCCTGATCCACTGCTGCCACTGCATTTGGTCTGCCGCCCGGCAGGTGCTTATCCGCCAAGGGGATCGGGTCCAAAAAGGCGGCGGAGAGCAAGAGGTGGCCGGCACCCGACTACCAGCCAGGTCAGAGAGTATGGCTCTCTTGCCAAGGATCTTCACCTCCGCATTCCCTCCAAGAAACTGGCACCGCGATTCATCGGACCCTTCCCGATAACAAAGATCACCAGTCCTGCAGCTGTCCACCTCTGCCTGCCTCGCTCCCTCTGTGTCCACCCCACCTTCCATGTCAGTCAAGTAAAACCAGTCAAGGAGAGCGTGTTTAAATAATTTCATAGCCACGTTTCTTTTCACTCTGTTAAGAGGTCTCTGGTAGTGTTTATTTAATAAAGTCTGTTCAAAAGTATTCTCTGCAATTGAGTCCTATTTCGAGTCCCGGCCTGACACCTGGAACATTTCAACCACATACAGACACAAATGTCACTTGCTGATAAATGTATTTAATTTTGATGTCTGTCAGAACATTTATAAGTCGGTCCAGGCCTCATTGATGCAGACTGTCTTTACTATATCCTCCTGTGACTTGGGTGCGTACGTGGCCGAGGACGGGCATCAGCTGTTGGCAAACCGAATCAAAGCATCAGCTGACACCAGGAGGGTCCAATCCCACAGTGTGGGTTCAGTCCTACAGGACCTTCTAAAACGCTTAATGTCAAAACGTTTATCACAGATTCATGCCCAAAAACTGCGCTCAGTCATCACCACTCTCATGGTTTTGATTTTTGGAAGTGAAAGACTGATTTCGGACTTTAAGCTACATTAAGTTTTTTTTTTACATTCAGGTCCCGCTGGGACTCTTCCTCCACCTGTTTTTCCTCCGCTTTGTCAGTGGACAACAGTCTTCCGCTTTGCATGCACCTGTGATGTCATCATCTGATCGTGCAGAGGGGAATTCCAGAGGGAATCCCACCTGCAGGCTGTTTTTATACCAATTTGCATATGTAAATGTAGGTGTGGAAAGGGAGGAGTCCGGTACTCCAACAAATGTGGCCAATTCCACACTGATTTGGATGAACAAAGGAAACGTGCTTGGATTCGGGCGTATGCACAGTTTAATACATCTGGATTTTTTTGTGCATACAGACTTTTCCGGATATAGACGTACGCCAGGTTTTAGTATGAAATCCACACAAGTCTTTATACATGAGGCCCCTGGATGAGTGCTAACTATCTTTTACTTAAACCTGAAAAAACAGAAGTCATTATAATTGGCCCATAAAAGTGTGAGAGACTCTCTAACTGACTAGATGGTCACTCTAGCCTCCAGTGCCACAGTTAAAAACGTAGGAGTTCTATTTGATCCTGATCTATCATTTAAAGCTTATATTATCCAAGCCTGCAGAACAGCCTTTTTCCACTTGCGCAACATAGCCAAAATTAGAAATACTCTGTCTAAAAATGATGCAGAAAAATAAATTCATGCGTTTGTTACATCTAGATTAGATTACTGTAACTCTCTACTCACAGCATGTCCTAAAAATTCTCTAAAAAGTTTCCAATTGGTTCAAAATGCAGCAGCAAGACTATTAACAGGAACTAATTGAAGAGAACATATCACCCCTGCACCAGAAGCCCTGCACTGGCTTCCAGTCGAGTTCAGAATTAGATTTAAAATCCTCCTTATTACATACAAGACCATTAATGCTATGGGCCCCTCTTATCTCAGAGATACTCTGGTGCTGTACCATCCCAACAGAACCCTTCACTCTGAGAATGCAGGTCTACTGGTAGTTCCCAGGGTCTGTAAAAGTACAGTAGGAGCTAGAGCCTTTAGTTACCAAGCTCATGTTTTATGGAATCAGCTTCCAGTTAATATTAAAGAGGCCGACAGAGTCTCTACATATGAGATTAGACTGAAAACGTTCCTGTTTGAAAAAGCTTATGGTCGGGCTAGTTACAAACAGACTGAACCCACAGTTCAGTCTAAGCTGCACTAGGAGCAGTAATGCTGGGGGAAGTACAGTTCTATCACCTGTTTCTGGTACAGCGTACCACTCTTGTCTGTACCTATATTCTTTAATATATAGTTTGCTTTCATCTGTTCATCACTATTCACCTGGTGTACAGTTGTAGCCACCTGGGACCCAATGACAATGGGATCTGCGGTGACCCATCTGTGCCCTGCCCTGACCTGTGAACCTCTCTTCCCCCACCCTCACCTGCCTGGATGGACCTCCTCACCTGTCCCATCTGACTAGATGGACCCCCTCATATGCCCCCGCCCTAATGCATCCTTACAGACTGGAACTACATCTGTAAATGTTTGCCCATCAGTCCCGGTGCATTTATTGTCTGTCCGTCCATTGGAGTGGATCTCTCCTTCACTGTCATTCTCCATGAGGTTTCTCTTTTCCCTCTGGGTTTTTGGAGTTTTTCCTTGCCGAGAAGGAGGGTCTAAGGACGGGGATGCCCAGGACATTAACACATTTCTTCCATTTTCTGTTTATTTGACTGTTGTTTGTTTACATCCAATTAACTCTGTAAAGCCCTGTGAGATAACTTTGTTGTGATATAGGGCTCGACAAATAAAATTGAATTGAACTGAATTAACATGAATTCATCACACATAAATGCACACTGCTACATTCAATGTTCAATACAACCAGAAGAAATACCAAAATTACAGCACAGAACAACACAACCTATCTTTCCTCAGCGCATTCTAATGCGAACTAAGGAAAAAGCTGCGCAATGACGTAATTAATTCACGTCGGCAGTTCAGATTTAAAGTGACAGTACAGGTATTTAATAACTGAAAAATGACCTATTATAGAATCTTCTTTAATGTCAATAAAACATTGTTTTTGAATACCCAATCAGGATTTGGTGACATAACAATATAACAATAATATTTTCAGTCTGGTTACAGTAGAAATCACCAAACATATTCTTACCACAATCATCAGTGCACTCACCTTCTCTTCCTGGGGTTCCCCATAGTTTCTTTCCAAAACAGTCGATCTGTCCTCCATGGAGCTGAATCTGTCATTTATTAAAGTAGTTGGCTCTGTAATACCGGACTTCATATCTGCAATTTGACAAGACAACCCACCCGAGAGCAGACAGCAGTTTTTTCTGGTCGGTCTGCAGACTTCCTGAAATGGGTCGATCGTGTCCAGGCACAGGAGTTGTTGGAGATTTGAAGGTGGGATGTTGTTCAGCCATTGTATATCACCAAACAGCATGTGTAGTACATGTGAAGAATACTAGAACACTGTACCATGTAGGCTGAAATGACAATAAACCTTCTTGACTTGACTTGTGTGCTAGCTAAAATTGTGTGATAGCTATAATAATTTTTATACCATTAATGCTAGGTGTCCACTACAGTGGAATTTGTTACAAATACAGAAGAGAAAAAAACAAGGGCTGTCAAAATTAACGTGTTAGCACAAATTAATCGATCAGCATGATTAATCCGATTAAAAATTTTAACGCAGTTAATCTATCTGCAGTGCAGAATGACTCCAAACATTTCTGCAAACACATTGCACGGGTCCACTTTTTCCAAAATTTTCCAACCGTACACGCAAAGCTGAGTACCACAACCCCTACCCACCCACATTTTGTTTAATTTTACCTGTCCCTGTACCTCTGAAAATTAGTAGTTTCATTTTTTTTCTGTCCCTGTTTTTGTGGGTAACCTGTTGTGTAACAGACCTGGTGCAGGATTCTGATCAGCACCATTCACTGTGGAATTAGAAAACAGAATCTTTTCTGATTTTGCCCAGTTAAATAAGTATTATTTCATTCATGGCCAAAAATGCAGTTTTACTTTTTACTTTTGTACTTCATTAGAATTGAGAAGTTGTACGTTTCTTCTTTTACTTAAGTAAAGGAGTTGAATCAGTACTTCTACTTTTACGAGAATATTTTCTCACACAAGTAGTTGTTCGTCTATTTAGGCCCCTTCCCAAAGTTCCCCCTTGGCCCTACATTTTGTCCCTACCCCTATGTTTGGAGTGAAGTTTTGGAGGGGTAGTGTGTCCCATTTCTCATTAGCATTGAGGGGGAGTGCACAGTCTGCCCCTTGAAATGAAGTCAGCTTGAATGCAGACTCGCTGCTTTTGCTTCAAATGGAGGGGAAGGATTTGACACTTTGCCCCGCCCACAGTACTTTACAAACGCTTCTGCTTTTCCAGCATAAACATGTTTAACATATGGTAAACATGTCCACAGGAGCTGGAAAGGAATCACACAAATGTAATGCCGCTTTTCCATTGGTACCAACTCGGCTTGGTTCCGTATTTCTGGAGCATTTCCATTCTACAATAGTACTGACTTTACCTAACCGTCAAAGTGGGTAGTTCCATGTTTTCTGCTCAGGGAATTGTTGATAAACTCACTCGTTTTGTGTCGTCTTGTCTGAATTTTTACGTCAGCCATCAAAGACTGAATTTCCTGGACCGACCATGGTGTAGTTTTGGGCTGTCATCATGTGGATTAATGTACCTGTCAACTTCCGCATATACGCGACTTCACTTATTGATGACATCAGTGTCACATTGTGTTGGTAGAAACCCCTACTACTTGCGACTCCGTCCCAAGTGCACTTCAAAAACGAGTGGACTCCAAAACGAGTGCTAGTGGCCAAGGGAGGACTTTGGGACGGGGTCTTAAGTACAGAATGTGAGTAGTTTTGCCACCTCTTTGTGTCACCCAGCTTGTGACAATCATGTTAAGTGCATTTATATTCTCTTCTTTCTTGAGTCTTGAGAAATGAAAGGTGGTTTTTTATAGGCATTTGGGTAGGCTCTATGGAGCAATGTGTGTGTGGGGGGGCTGACAATTTCAGCAAAAGCTTTACAAATTACCCATGACCTCACACTTTCCCAATTTTGTGGCACCCCCTGGAGGCCACAGTGCCCTTAACAGTTGCCTATATTGCCCAAACAGCCAGCCGGCTCTGGAAATGTAGCTGAGCCCTAGCTCTTGGAGGATTTCTGGTGATAACCATGTATTATGATAGGCATTATTTAAATAAAACTGAATTACACTGGATTTTAGTCAAGAGTGACCATGACAAACCTGTCAAATACTCAGAGCCAACTTGCTCATATTAATGCAGGTGAATTGTTGCATCTGTATGTGTACAGACTACCTAATGCTTCAGTGTGTGAAGCTTTTTCTCCTCCTTTCCTTTCTCTTGGTCACAAGCCTGGGAAGCAGTCGTGGGGGATATCTCTCACAGCCGCACGATGTGTGTTTGTGTGTGTGAGTGTGTCTAGCAGACAGCTGTGTGGATGGCCGGGAGCAGCCGTTACAGCAGGAACACACACCCAAACACACAGCCATCCCATTTCTGCAAACTCCATTCCATCCCCCACCCCACTCCTCACTCCTAAATACCCTCATCATTACTTCGTCTTGGTAAACAGAGATGTCAGCTGGACACAGAGAGTTGTGTGTGCGTGTGTGTGTGTGTGTGTGTGTGTGTGTGTGTGTGTGTGTGTGTGCATTGCTTGGTGTGTAAAGGTCAGTGATGACGAGATACAAACAGTAGTCCGGTGCGATGGCAGGCTGAGTGTGTCTGTTTGTGTGAGAGAGAGGTGGGGGTTCGATCACCAGACGGCAAAGCGGTGACCTCTTTACTAGTGTGTATTGGATGAGACAGAGTCACATTACATGGTTGACTAAGTGCTCATGTACCATATACCATCTTGTGTGTGTCAGTAGGCTTGTTTACATGAGAGTTTTTATTCCTGTTTAATTCAGAATAAAGGTTAATTCCACTTTAAGATGACCATACAAACACCTAATTCCAGTTGAAAATAACTATTCCAAATGAAACTTAACTCTGAATAAAGTCACTGGTTTATTCCACATTTAATTCTGAATTAAATAATTTCTCGGATGTGGAAACAGTTTATTCCGCTTTAATGTTATTCCCATCATTCTGCACATTCTGCCGGATTCGCCAAAGTGAGCTCTTCTGCCTGCCATCTTTGGTTTCTCTAACATCCTTCTCTTTTTCAGATGATCAAAATTAAGTAGTATGTTGATTCAGGTGAGCTGCTGCTTCATAATTATTACAAAAATACATGCAAAAATCATACGTAGTATCTTCCATGTTGCTAGCTGAAATGAAAAGAAACAGGAACTGGACGCAATTGTTTTCTTCCAGTAGACATCAAGACGTCATGTCCGTGTTCTGCCCAATCAGAACTCTCCCTTCCCCTAGCTCTTAAAGTGAAATTAACTTAATCACAATAAACGTTTTTCTCATGGAAACCATTATTCGTCATTAACATTTCCATGAAAACACAAAGGAAATTGCTTTAATTTGGAATTATTTTATTCAGAAATAATAATTCAAAATTAACAAACATCATGAAAACGTAGCCAATGTGTGTCAGTGTTTGTGTGTGTGCTTATCTTTCATCAGTGTGTGCAGGGACTCAACCATAACAAGTCATGAGCTAAGACATTTCAGAGCCAGAAAATCAAAGAACCCATTTGTTCAAATCAGAGAGCAAAGTCTGTGGATACACTGAAATGCTAAAAAGTTACATTTTTGGATGACCAGGGTCTTGTTTATTCAGTTTTGATGTTGAGCAGTGACAGAGAATCAACAGTCTCCCACTTTAACCATGTTATTTAAGCCACTTAGAGGTGAAAAACAGAATGTCTGTGTTTAAGGCACAGCATGAACAAACACAAAAGTGATCCAGTTTGTTAGATTTAGGAGGATTTCTTATTTTCTTACATAAATGGGATATAAAAGATATAAATTCCCTGTCCCCACATGGATTTAACTAAGCCAGTTGTTCAGATCCTTCCACTGGATAATTACTGTAGTGATTAATGTTTCAGCTGCAACAGGTTCTTTAACACTAACTGATGCAGTGAGGAGCTTCTCATTACTTAATCAACCATCAGTTTGATATAGAAGATAAATATTGGACTGTGTTTCAATGGATAAAGGTCATATATGTGTGGTCTGATAAATCCAGAGTGACCCTGTTCCAAAGCATTAGGGCGAGAAGAGAAGGGGAGGAAGTGATTACTCATTATGCCTAGTGCCGACAGTACAATCCTGTGGGGGCAGTGCTGTGATCTGGGGCTGCTTCAGTTGGTCAGGTCTAAGTTCAACAACATAATGTATCTGGAAAAATTATGCAAATAAATGTTGTGACATTGCATATATTTATATAAATAATGCTAATGTGAATATGTGCCATACTCAAAGGTAAAGCAGGTCACATGAAATGGAGTGCAGGATGTTTTTGGATCAGGCAGTGTATGTTTTCATCTTTACATCTATCACTAGAATAGAATAGAATAGAATAGAATAGAATAGAATAGAATAGAATAGAATAGAATAGAATATCTTTACTGTCATTGTAACACATACGTATGACAAAATTCCATCCAATTTTTGCAACACACACACACACACACACACACACGTGTTTGTACGCATGCCTGACACCGTCGGGGCATGCTCCTAATGAAACGACTGATGGTGTCCTGGGGGATCTCCTCCCAGATCTGGACCAGGGCATCACTGAGCTCCTGGACAGTCTGAGGAGCAACATGGTGGCACCGGATGGACCTAAACATAATGTCCCAGAGGTGTTCTATTGGGTTTAGTCCAGGTGAACGTGGGGGCCAGTCAATGGTATCAATTCCTTCATCCTCCAGGAACTGCCTGCATACTCTAGACACATGAGGTCGGGCATTATCGTGAACCAGAAGGAAACCAGGTCTCACTGCACCAGCGTAGGTTCTGACAATGGGTTCAAGGATTTCATCCGATACCTAATAGCAGTCAGGGTGCTATTATCTAACCTGTAGAGGTCTGTGCGTCCTTCCAGGGATATGCCTCCCCAGACCATCACTGACCCATCACCAAACTGCTCATGCTGAATGATGTTGCAGGCAGCATAACGTTCTCCACGGCATCTCCAGACCCTTTTACGTCTGTGGCATGTGCTCAGGTTGAACTTGCTCTCATCGGTGAAGAGCACAGGGCGCCAGTAGTGTAGTTGCCAATTCTGGTGGTCTATGGCAAATGCCAATCAAGCTCTACGGTGCTGGGCAGTGAGCACAGGGCCCACTGCAGGACGTGGGGCCCTCAGGCCACCCTCTTGGAGCCTGTTTCTGACTGTTTGGTCAGAAACATTCACACCAGTGGCCTGCTGGAGGTCATTTTGTAGGACTCTGGCAGTGCTCATCCTGTTCC
>JAPTYQ010000003.1:1243819-1254415 GCA_029814465.1 Ostorhinchus cyanosoma
AGATAGATAGATAGATAGATAGATAGATAGATAGATAGATAGATAGATAGATAGATAGATAGATAGATAGATAGTCACACACACACACACACACACACACACACACACACACAGGTGCACTGATAGTGCAGTATTTCAGTTGCTTGTAAGATGTGATATGTGTGAAGTGTGTGGTGCAAATCGGGTAGGTGTGCTGATTGGGTAGTCACAGTGCCATGGCAAAACCTTACTAGTAGAAACGCTGTTTGTACAAATACACTAAATGTCTGGAAAATCAAATAAAAAAAAAACAAAAGTGTATTTTAATTCAGAACTTCATAAAGAATACAATACATGAGAGCAATTATTGTGCATTAAGAACAATTATAAAAATAAAAACTTGCATATTAATCATCTTCTTGGCTGTCTGTGGAGCTAAAATAGCTCCACAGAAGACTCGTTTTCTGTTCCACCACTTTTTTCCTCCAGACTGAGTGAGTCAGAGTTGACTGGCTGAGAAGTGTGACGCAGTACACACTTACCCAGGCAGACGAAAAAGTAGTTCCCACCAACTGCATATCATTTGGACAATATTCCAATAGTTAAGCTACTTTCCACTGCGTTCCTGTTATACATTACCTCAAATGACCTAAGTATCAAAAGTATTGATATTTTGATTTGTGAATCAGTTCTAGAGTGTAAAGATCTGGTATTGGAGATATCAATATAACAGTATCGATCCGCACATCACTATCATTCTGCCTCAGCATCATGTCTTTGAGGACATCATCCACATCACAGGTAATATTGTCCCTTTTCAGGCAATGGGGGAAAAACCCTCTGGTGTGTCAGATTAACAGTAGTCCACACTTACATCTCCACAGACCATCTCCACTGCTTCTAAAAGATTTTCCCTTGTATATGGGTTTGGGTCATAGACCTTCCACTACCGTGCAGAGAAAAAAATCCGAGAATGGCTCCAGAAAAGGGCTGTATGGTGGAAGGCAAACATTTATCAAACTTTGGTTGATATTCAACCACTCCTGTATCTGGACATTGTTCCAAACCACAACATAGACAGAGTCCTCTGCCTCTCAGGTTGTTTCCATGCATTGTTGGTGTCCGGTACACTCTGAACTGGCTTATATCGTGATCTTGGTTTGAAAACAGTGTGTTCAATTTTGAGTAGTTGTGTCTAATTGTTGACAACTATGCTGTATTTGTGTTTAACGTTTGCCTCCTGTTCTCATCATCTTGTGGCTCATGTGCATCACAGAGAGATATGTGTTTTAGAGGGAGAATGTGGGTAGAGTTGTGCAAAAAGTATGCTACAGGTGTGAAAATTGTGTCAAAGTATGAGAATCATCTTAAGGTTGTGCCAAAAGAGTGATTGATTTGATGAATGACTTTGTGCAACTGAGTAGTTGAATCTGAGATTGGAGTTCAGTCTTTTAGTGACTCAGGAAAAACTGTAATTTTCGCCATGTACTGCACACATGACATTACTGAATCTAGACCCGATCAACTAAAGCAACCCCTGGTCATAACACTGCCCCGTACAAGCTTTTACTGTAGGCACTAAGCAAAATGGGTAATCATGCTATCCACCACTCTTCTCACTCTGATGCACCCATCATGCTGGAATAGCAGACCACATAACCCTTTTTACACTGAAAGACAGTCTAATCGTTATGCTCTCTATCAAACTGATGATTGTTTAAATAAAGGATATATATATATATATATATATATATACACTCACTCACTGCATCAGTCAAGTCAAAAAGTCATTGTTAAATCATTGTTTTGGCTGGGAAGTGTATAATGACTGATGTTGATAAGAGACTGAACATGTCATAAATTGTAATGTGTGTAATAATTGACTCGCAAGAGCAGTTGCATTCACTGAACCCCAAATCTTTATTAACCACTGCTTGCTCACAAAGATATATGTAGAGAGAGAGGGAAACACACAAATGGACAGAGAGAACAAGAGAGAGAGGCAGGTAGAAAATCACTGTCTGTGATGTGTCTCTGACAGTTGTTACACACTGCAATCATGTCGATTTATAGCCAATGTTCTAGCTGAACAGTATAACATGGCACAAACATACAATTGCCCACCTGCCCTTTCTGAAACACACACGCACGCACACAGCTAGGGGCCTATGTTGCATGTGTGACTGAAAGGGTTCTGCCTCAGGCCTCAACACACCCGGATACAAACTATTCGCATACTTTATTACAGTCATATATACCTTTACAGATGGCAATACTGTGCTCATGAATTGTTGCTGCAGTGATACCTTTTATGGCTTTAAATATCATTCTTGTGCCGACCTTTCAGTGGCACTGATAGTGTCAGGGGGAGAAGTGCAATGATTCCGGTAGGTGCTGATGCTGCACAAGATGCTGATTATGTTGAGCACTACTCTAGCCTCTATATGAAGGAGAAGTTTGAGAAAAATCTTGCATTTTCTCCTATTTGAAATTCACAGTAACAAGTCAGATCTCAAGTGTCGTTCTTGCACTCCACACCTCTAGCCTTGTTTGGATAAACTTTAACCACAGTTGTATTGTGCACTACGGTAACATGATTGAAATATGGCTGGAAGCTTGTTTCTAAGGAATATACAATTAAGAGTTCTGCCATTAGTAGGGGATGAATTTCTCAGTGTCAGATGAGACAGAAAATTGCAAGCTCCTCTTGAGCTTTGCGCTCTGATTGGCTGAACGCCTGCCCACGTGGAGCATGAGTGAGTGAGTGGTTCTACAGTTTACATGTATGTGAAGAGATGAAGAAGTTGCAGATGGAGAGAAAGAGGATAGGCTCATTAAATGCTATAGTGTTCTCCTGTGGTACAGTCACCATCTACCTCACAGGAGTGGATGTGCAGCAACGGTTTACACTCCTCACAGAAAGCAGACTGGACCCGGTCCTCCATCACCCCTGCCAACATTTCCTGCATACGCCCCCTTTTTCTAATTATGAACATTGGCACAAACTAGATGGAAAATCACTCCACCCCAACACAGATCCAGATTTTGTTTTTGGATCTATAAGGTCAAATGTGTATCTGCAGAGAGAAGGACCAGAGCCAGGGTGGAAACTGGTGAGGATGCAACTGGTCACTGCACACATCAGCTAGCTGGCAAACTCACAACAAATACCTAAGCCTGTTACCACACAACAGAAACTTCAAAGGAAGGTTTTCAGGTACAAATGAATAAAAAAACATGAAAAAGAACAAATTATTACTTCCATATATAAGTAGGGAGAGGAAACTTATATAAAAAATGGCACACTGCAATCAATACTTTTGCTGCTTGTATTGTACTGTATATAACAAAAAAAGAAGTATTTACAAAAAACAATGCCCACTGTCACTTGTCAATTACATTTTTTTCTTTTCTTTTTGAAACAGAGCAAAAACATTCTTTTTCTGGGAAGAGTGGGTGGGAGACATTACATTTTCCTCTTTTTTTTTTTTTAAATGATTTTTGCATCTTTTACCACCCCCAACCCCATCTGAACTTCCCACTGTCTTGGGGTGGTTTGTCATAGTTGGATTGGGGGAAGGGAATATGTTTTTTGGGGGTGGGGGTGGTGGTGGATTTGGCGGAGGTGGGTGTAGAGGGTTTGGAGGTGGGACGTAGAACCTGTTGGGGTTTTCTCATGCTGTCAACTCTTCTCTCAACTCCTTGTTCTTACGCACTTCCTGAGCATGCCTCTCCTGAAAAAGACACATTAAATAAGGTGGTTACTACTGGTAACACAACTAGTATAACTCATACCTTTCCAATAGAGTTCAAGCAATTGCTGACAATTAAAAAAATTTATCCTCAAACAGTTAATGAGGGAGTCTTTCAAGGGTCCCTCTTTGGGTCCACTGCTTGTCACTCTGAGCTTCAACCATATTCTTTCTTCAACTTTATACTGTTCAATAGATTTTCATGTAGATTACACAATCCTGTATGCCATAAGCTCTAAATTCCAAAAAGACCCAATGAGACCAAATATTTCACAGTAACAAGAACTCCATGTGCATCCTTCGGTTATATACTAAATTAAACAATAAAAATCTAAGCACTATCTCAGTCAAAAAGTAAAAATGCTTATTAGATTAGAAAACAGAAAATCATACAATTATCATACAATCCACCGTAGAGATGACATTAGATTATAAGGACACCCATGGCACTTGCCCCACTCTGAACTCTTTGTGTGTGTGTGTGTGTGTGTGTGTGTGTGTGTGTGTGTGTGTGTGTACTGTATTATATATTTTGATCTAAGTCATTCTTTCATACAACTTTCTTTCAGCATTTACAAATCAAGACTTAACTTCTAAGATCCGAAAAACTATACCAACACTGAAACTAACCGAAAACTAAATAACTAGCCAATTTTTAAGGTAAAACTACTTATGCACTCATAAGTGCCTCCTCCACAGACCTCTGTGTACTTTCTCTTTTTCTGTATCCATCCTACAATTCTTTAACTTCCTTTTCCAGCCTACATCTTTACATTTATCAGTCTGTCAAACACTGATCTTTCAATTTTTTTCTACATTTCTGCAAAAATAAACATCAAAAGTTCCATCCTCACCTTCTCCTGCAGACGCTCCATGATGGCAGCCAAGTAGGCCTGCCGGTTCTCCTCGATCTGGTCCATCTTTAGCTGCAGCTTCTCTTCAGCCATGCGGCTGAAGTTGCTGTTCTCCTCCATGGCCTTGAGCAAAACGTCACGCTCATGCTCCCTCTTTTCAGCCAGAGCACGGAGCACCTGAGCCTCCTGGGACTGGAGGAAGAAGAGACAAGAGTCAGGAGAGGGAACAAAATATTCCATAGTGAGGTATTGGTTTAATGACAACCTACTGATTTTTCTTTTTCACTTAATGGATTACATTGCATGAGGTGCATATATTAAAGGTGCTGTTCAGACTTTTTGATCCTGAAAAAGTCTCATTTATATATCCCTGATTGTAGTCTGCAATTTAAAATGAGATTATCAGCACCAAAATAGGTTATTTCCAAATGCTATTTCCAGCTTTCCTGGTTGGGTCGGGCTAGACTGGACTGATTTATGGCAGACTTACGTCACTATGACAACACTAAACCGACCAGCAGTTTAACAGTGAGAAGTAAACTGAACGAGTGAGGAGTAAGTCCTGTCCTTTTTTCCTAAAGAAAGAGATTTCCTGGATTTATTTTGTTGCAATGGTGGACACTGGAACTGGAGCTAGACTGGCAGAAAGAAAAATAAAGATAAATGGGAGTAGGAGCCTTTGAATTTTTCCTGCCTTTCCGTGACTGAACCTCTACAGGTCCTTGGCTGTTCCCTGACTGGTCCGTGCAGATAATGGCCCCGTCCCAAAGTTCCCCCTTGGCCCTACATTTCGTCCCTACCCCTATGTTTGGAGTGAAGTTTCGGAGGGGTAGTGTGTCCCATTTCTCTTTGTCATTGAGGGGGATTGGACATTCTGCCCCTTGAAACGGTGTCAGCTTGGATGCAGACTTGCTGCTTTTGCTTCAAACAGAGGGGGAGAATTTGCTGCTTTGCCCTGCCCACAGTGCTTTATGAACGCTTCCACTTTTACAGCATAAACATACAGTACACGTCAACAGAAGCTGGAAAGGAATCACACAAATGCAATGCTGCTTTTCCACTGGTACCAACTCAGCTCGGCTCCATATTTCCATTCCAGGATAGTACTGACTTCCCCTGAATGTCAAAGTGGGTACTTCTGTGTTTTCTGCTCAGGGAATTGTTGATGAACTCGCTCATTTCGTGTTGTCTCGTCTGAATTTTTACGTTGGCCACCAAAGACTGAATCTCCTGGACCGACCATGGTGTAGTTTTGGGCTGTCATCATTTGAAATAATGTACCGCTATATTTACTGTCAACTTCCACATATACGCGCTTACTGCTACTTCAATAAATCTCACAAAGATAACTTTCACTTGTTCCATCAGCAGATTTTTTTCTGTGCTTTTTTGCTTAATTAAAGATTTTTTTATTTTTTTTTTAATTTTGCTTAATTCAAGTAAACAAAATCTGCCAATGGATCAAGTGAAATTTATCTTGGTCAGATTTCTTGAAATCAAAATTTCCAGATCTGTCTATAAATCAGTTCTTATATTTCACTGAAAAGTTCCTCTTTAGGTGATTCTGTCTTATTTTAAGTGTGATGAGATATTTGGACTAGAAATGAGAAAAACATACCAAGTCAGATTTAGATTTTTTCCAGTGTGAGGGGTACCGTTTCAGTCCCAGTTCATCACCTACTCAACCTAATCCATCCTTATCCAACATTTCCAACCGTACACATGCTCTCACATCCCAGCAGATATTGTGTGTTGTGCTGCGATTCTTTGCAAATGGGAGTTTTTGGTATAATGTCGTAGATGCAGAACACTTAGGTAAGAAAACTGTGTTCAGGATGGTCACAGACACTAGGACAGAATCACAGATTGTCACCGTCATCTCCACCACGGCAGTCAAATAAAACCATAATACACATTTCATTTGGTCTTCTTTATTTCCTACAAATATCAGAGCCAAAACAGATACTGCTCCGCAAAACAGATGTTCTACGGAATAGTGATGGGAAGTTCGATTCTTTTTACTAACTTGGATCTTTTACTCTCGAACAGTAAATTAAACAAATCAATGAACAAATTATTTCGTTCATTTTACCACAGGTGGTGCTATAGTCCTCTTGTGGGCAAATAAACGAGAGAGAGCCGAGAACGAACGTACTGATCACCACACAGCCTGAGCTGTGAACAAATCATTGAACGAGAACGATAAAGGAGAATCAACCGTTAGTGCTACTGTTAGTAAATCTCTGGCCTTACTGAATGGGGGAAGGGCAGCAGGCCCTCAGCATTACAAAAGATGAAGGCCTACCTCATGAAACAGAAATCAGGTCACAGTGTTTCATTGCAAGAGTCATGTTTCTTTTTAAAAATATTTATTTTTCAGGAAAGTTGCCTTTGTTGACCAGTAGCTGGTACAGAGTTTGGCAGAAAACACGGAGAGAGGAGTGCGAGTCAGAAAGAAAAACACTTAAACCAAGTGTCCACTGCTGTTGTAGTGAGCTTGTAGGCTATGGATAGTTATTGGAAACAGTAGCCACAAGAAAAAAATTATGAATGCCGTCGTTAGATCAGTTCCGTTGTTTTTCTGGAGTTGTCTTTGAGTAACTCCCAACGTGTCTAGTCTTTAAAACACTGTAAAAAACAGCATCCAAACCACCAAAATAAAATAAATTCACACAAAACGCCCTTTTAGGGCGTAATGTCATGTTTGAAGAGTGGTGTAGACAACCCCAGTTCACCACTGATCTGCTTTGCTGCTGATTGCATCTGTTTCTCACATGTTTCTTACCTGTTTCTCATTTGTGTGTGCACTCAGTGAATATTTTCAGTCCGATTTTCACACAGACTCAACATATGAAACTGACTGATACTATTACGGAACAGCCTCAAACGTATATGTAAAAAAGATTAACGAAGCTTAATGCCCCAAAACTCCCATTAATCATCATCAAATTATGTTAGAAATTGTCTGCCTGTCGTAATGATTGACAGCTGTTTTCAGACATGAAGCTACTTTAAGTGTTTTCTCTCTAATGTGCGCCTGTGTTCTGTGTGTGTGTGTGTGTGTGTGTGTGTGTGTGTGTGTGCTCCACTGTTCACTCCAAAGTACACAATAATCCAAAGCAAAGGCAAACACACAACAGGCGGCTGTGTAGGATATACTGACTGCAAAAAAGCAAGGTTTACAAAATAGATACTTTAAGAGCATAGACTACTGATAAATAATATTCAAGGAAAAGAACAGACATAGGCACTATTTAGCACCTTTGAAAGACACAACCCTTAGTGCACTCTGTTAGTAAATCAGTTTGCAATTTATTTATTTTTTGCATGTGCAATGAGTATGCACACGTTTTAAGACATGTAAACATTTAATAGATACACCCTCTAGGTTTACTGTTGGAGCTGGCGCATGGTAAGCTGATGCTCCAAATGTGTTTTTGCATTACACATTCCAAAAGGGGCCATTCTAGGCCTATAGTTTACCTGTAAGAGACAGGTAAGAATGGTCAGGAAGACTTTAGTGACTGTCCTTACTGAACAGGGGGGAAGGGCAGCTGGCCTATTTCAGAATTACAAAAGGTTAGACGGTCTACCGTATGAAACAGACAACAGTCCACACTGCAAGACTCACGTTTCTTTTTAAACATATTTATTTTTCAGCAAGTTTACTATTGTTTATCAGTAGCTGGTACAGTTTGGCAGGAAACACAGACAGAGGAGTGCATACTTTGATTTATTTTGAAACAAAGCCCTTAATATTCTTCTATCCAGGGCTCTGTTTGCCCCTTGTTGCTGATGACAGTCAGCTAGAGCCAAATTAACCAGAGGCGTTTGGCAGCTTCAAATCTGATGGATTGGTTTAACTTGTATAACACGTATTTTTGCCTCTAAACTGTGGTCCGTTTCACAAAGGGAGGTAACTCAACCCAGACACAGAGGGGTAACTCTAGCCTGTTTCACAAACAGGGGGAACTTAAACTCTGGGTCGGTAACCATAGTAACAGAGTCTGTAAATCTAACCTGGTCTGGAGCAGGTTTTTGTCAATGAAACCCTGAGTTTATCTGTGTCTCTGCCCTCTTTCAGTCACACACTGACTGTGTATGGTCTACAACCATATGCATATATTTTGGACTTGCCAAAAGATAAACTAGTCTTGGGACAAAATATGCCAGTCCTTAAAAAAAAAAAGGATATGAAATACCCAAAACCTGTAAGGTACCGTACTTGGGACTTCTGACGGGTGACGTAGTGCAAAAAGAGGATCAGTATCTAATTAAAATATTGCTATCTGCAAGTAAAAAGTCCATCACAAGACTGTGCTATGAACTAACACCCCCAACCATGGATCAGTGGGTGTGCACTGTGGAGGAGATTTATGTTATGGAGAGACTTAAACACAAACTGACAGCTAGAGTCACAATTTGATAACAAATGAAAAAAATGGGACACGGTGGTGCAGTGGATAGCACTCGTGCCTCACAGCAAGAAGGCCCTGGGTGGGACCTTTCCGTGTGGAGTTTGCATGTTCTCTGCGTTCTGTCTGCGTGGGTTCTCTCCAGGTACTCCGGCTTCCTCCCACCATCCAAAGACATGCACCTATAGGTTGATTGGTTAATCTAAATTGCCCATAGGAGTGAATGTGAGAGTGATTGTTTGTCTATATGTCAGCGCTGTGATGAACTGGCGACTTGTCCAGGGTGTACCCCGCCTTCGCCCTATGTAGCTGGGATAAGCTCCAAGCGACCCCTGTGACCCTAGTGAAGATAAAGCGGGTTCAGATAATGAATGAATGATGGGAAAAAATTGACAAATTTTAGAAGACCGCCATTTTCTTTACCACCGGACATTAAGGACATGATTCATCACAAAGTTGAATATTCAACAATGTAGTATATGTGCTTCACCTTTCCACTGTAATGGTTCACGAAAACTTTAATAAAAAAAATCAGTTAAAAAAAAAGAATTTCTCTCATTTTCCCACCTTTAATCTTCCTCTGGCAGATGATTTAACCTATAAAACAAACATTAGGATTTAACTGACTGGATTGATTATTTGGTAGTCTGCTCAATTTGTCAGCTGCTTGACTGACTGTATTGATGTGTGAATCAATGAGATGCAGGAATTTACTGATTAATTTAGTATGAAGTTCAGCAGTTGATTCAACCAGCTTCAGTTGGTCAGATTTCAGATTAGCAACATTATGTTGTGACATTATATAAGTTAATAGAAATCATCTCATTAATGAATTTGTGGGAAATAGTAGCATATGGGACAAATTATTTGGCCAAGCTGTGAATATTAATATTTTGGTATCTTTAAAGGGAAAACCATCATGTTTTAGCTCAAATCCTGCATCCTGCTGTAACATTTTTCTGAATCTGAGTGATAGTAAATGGAAATGGAGGAAATGGGTGTAAATGAAATGAGAGAGGGCAGTCCTTACTTTCCGTCTATCTTCAGCTGCTTCCAGTTTCTTCTGGATGTCTTCCAGAGAAATGTCCCTCTTTGGGGGATTGGTGATGCAGTGACCAGTCTCAGACACAGGAGATGGGGCCTTCAGGATGACCTCAAAGGCCTGGCCTGAGGCTCGTTTGTTTATGGGCTTGATGTCCATGTCTGATGATGAAGGAACAAAGACAAACAACAAGTCAGTTAAATTTGTTTGACCATGTAAAAAAGAAAGAAATCTTTAAAGTGATAACCACAATACCTTCAAAGTCTCCCATGATGTTTTTACGGGTTTCAGGGTACAGACAGGAGCAGATGAGTGACAGAACTGAGATCTCCTTCATCTTCTCTTTGTAAGCTGTGGAAGTGTAAACACGACTGTGTGTTAATGTATAATCATACATACTGTATGTACAGTTGAGCACACTACTGACACACATATACAAAGATGAAATACCATTAACCCACTGGCACACACGCATGTGCGCGTGTGCACACACACACACACACACACACACACACACACACACACACACACACACACACACACACACACACACA
>JAPTYQ010000003.1:1256977-1273745 GCA_029814465.1 Ostorhinchus cyanosoma
ACACACACACACACACACACACACACACACACACACACACACACACACACACACACACACACACACACAAACATCAAGATGTTTAGGGAAATAATTATTCATCAACTTCTTCCAAAACAAAACATCATCAAAGGATGTCTGGTGGGGCTGAAACATCTTTGGTTTTGCAGGCATTTTGGTGTTCTTTGTCTTTACCAATCATTGAGGAAACCAGACTGTATGTGTCCTAAATTCTCCCTACAGCAAAGATACTGCCATCCCCACAGGATTCTCCACACATCATTAAGTATGTATTTAATTTCAGTCTATTATTTATTAATATAGCTAGGACAACGCCCTTTTACCTCTCTCCCATTCTGTAGTGTATGTCAGTGGTATGGGTAAAATATTTTAAGATTTAGGTTAGACATTGAGATCCTCTTTGAGTTTCTAATGTTCCTTTAGCCTCAACTGTGATGAAGCATATGGCTGGGAGTTAATGGCCAAGGGTTTAGCTTATCAGTATAACACAGCAAAATGAATGTCCGTGTACTGGTCCATTTACGTTAATAAAAATGAAGCGAAGCGGGCATTAAGTTGCATTTGGCAACCTGCATGATGTTCAATAGGGAGGAGCAGAGAACTCCAAAGGGCAGACAAAGGGGGAAAAAACAAGAAACAGTAAAGACAAGAACAACCAACTTTGTGTAACCTTGATTTTTTCCATTGCTGTGTTTTTGGCACGTGCTCTTTTGTAATATGTGCCCAGGGTTCAGCAGCAGTCCCTGCTGAGAAGATGGCAAAAATATCTGCAACACACTCTGCATCTTGAGAAATGTTCTGCATTTATATTTAGCTGCTGCAATCTGTCAAGGCGAGGTACATAGTTTTATGGTGGAGATTTGCATGCTGGGTGTCATAGTAAAGAATGGTCCATCATTCAGAGCAGAAGTCCTGCAAGGCTGAAAGTGTGCCAAAAAGATTCATGATCTGCAGTTGGCTACAGTAACAAATGTAGAAATTAGCTTCTCCATGATAGAGTTTGTATAGTATTGTGTGATTCATCCTTCTCTTGCCTACTCTCATTTTCACCTGACCCTGGCTTCATTTTTGCTGTGTGTCTCACACTCTGCCCTGCAGATCAGCAGATGCCAAGATAATGCAATCAACTCTCAGATGTGGCTCCCACTACTCTCTAATGGCCTTGTTAAGCCCCTTCCCCAGGGAGGAGGGAGTGGGTTGGGAGTAAGGCAGGGACATGAAACAGTAACGATATTTGTCTAAATGTGAACATAGTACAAATTTATTGCATTTATTTTCTTTATTTTGACATTAAATCTATCAATAAAATGCAAAAAAATAAAAAATTAAATTACAAAATCAGAGACAAGAGGACTGTTGGACAATGTTTTCCTCCTTTAAGTCATTTTCATCTTGTTCTTTCACAAGGATTTGTATAGTTATGTCTCAAAACATAATGTTTATATTGTCATTTTCCTCTTTCTTTAAATGACTTCCATATCACGCCTCTTAATGTTGGTTAGGGTTAGTGCATTTAACAAAGAATGATTTTTCATTTTTTGTTTTAATTTTCAATATCTGCTGATGAGAACATCTTTTTTTCTGTCATTTCCCCAGTTCTAGAGGGTGAAAAACAATCTTTCTGAATAAAAGGAATTGGAAAGTTGAATAAGAATTTGAGATAAAGGTAAAATTAGGCAGAAACACAAAAAGAATGGTACACCAAAAAATCAGCATCCAAACTTAAATGAGTATGAGTGGTATGATGGAACATGACAGTTCTCTGATACAGGGAGTATGATTAAAAACCAGCCACCATCAACTGTCCCCAGAATGAGCCTAATGGAAGCAACTGTCTCAGGTGGATAGTGCTTTATTTTGTAATTAGCCCACCATACTATTCCCACTGATATGGGGGGGATGTTGGGAGAACTGTATGTTTTTGGAGGGTTGTGTCAGGCTCATTAAGGTGCAGCTCATGTCAAGACCCCTACTGCCATTTCACTTATGCAAAGCCCCTAACTGACAGCCGAAGGAACCACTGATTAACGATTCAGTGGAGCAGATAATATAGGTTAAGAGCTCAGCATAGAGCTAAGGTTGGTGGTGAGGTCTGCGTGCACAGTAATATTTTCACCATTTAGATCACTATTTTTACAATGAGAGTAAAGATTATGTTACCATGAAAGATGCTGCAAATTGAAACAGACGCAGGCAATAAAACAGCTTTTCAGTAGTGTTTTATTTTCTATATCATTTATCAAACTGTATAAGATCCTCTACTGGGCAAAAATATTACATTATCTACATATTTCTCAAGAAAAAAACCCCCCAGCAACCATTGTAATGTTTTTGCTCCTTGTGGATAAATCACACAAATGTGACAAATGATCCAGACTGACATCCTCTGCCAATCCACAGCAAGAAGTGTCCAAACGTTCAGCATGTGTTCAAAGATGTTGCCATGAGTCAGATATGAGAATATGAGATGCCAGGGATGAAACCATCCTTGTGTCGTAGTGCACATGCAGCAGGGTGTTTTATTTTTTAACTATTTCACTATACTCACTGAGTGTCTCTTCTCCACTGCACACAGTGCCAGCACCTCCTCCTTCAATCCATCAGCCAAAAAGCACAGATCATCAATATCAGTGGTACCTCCTCCTCTCCCACAAACATCCCATTTTTCTTCTCCAGAACCAGCTACATCATCCAAGCCTGTTTCATCTGTTGCTTATATAGAAGTTTCAGTCCTATTGGCTTTTTCAAAGTCTTAATTCTTCTGCCAGGAAACTTCAATTCTGCAGTCACAAACCACCACACCTTAAATTGACAACACTCTTCCATCATTTCCCACAAAATGTGACCCTGTATTTGACAGCATTTACTGCCCTGTGGAGTCCTATAACACTGCAGTAGCAAGGACTTTGCATCTTTATTAGACCCTGTTTTACAGCGAGGCCACCTGACAGCAGTATAATCCAAAAATGATTATGGTATTACCAGAGCATGAATGGCTGTTAAAGGAAACATAGAAAACATGAGAGATAATCAAGTGCAGATCCACTTGTCCAGCTCCGAACTGGGAATGATAAATGCAATGTGGCCGTGGCAAATAAGAATTGACTCAAATGACAACTATGTAACCTCTTAACATCCACCCACTCTAGGGTTAGGGGTTGGATTTGAACCATGCTGCAACTGATGCAGTTTAGGTTGTATTTCAGCCACATGTTACAAACACAGATATTAGAAGGTGTTCTCTTTCAAATGAAGTCTTATATTATACATATTATTACAACTCTAACCTTTCTCTTATGGTTAGGGTTCCATGAAAAGACTGGATGATCAAACATTTAAGAGCAAGTGCAATAGATATACCACATATCAAAGAGAAAAGGAGGTAATTACTTAAAATATTTGGGTCTAATTTGGAGATTACACCGAATTTACCAGACCAAAGTGCTAGACTAATTTTTTTCCTTTTCCATCTTACCCACAAGCGATGGACAGATCATAAGCATATGGCATCCGGGATTGATGTCACCTATGTCTCCTAAAGAGCAGCAGTAATCTGAAGCAGTAACAGGAGTGTGCTGCATTGATCAATGGGACTGGCTGATAAATCCGGCTGAGTTATTAGACTTCCCAGCTATGGCCTCCGCTATATGCACAGTAATGGAGATGACGAGAAGATGAGAAATACATCTGAATCTCTACATGGCTATAATCACTTTAACGTGATGGTGTCGTCCTGTATCTTCTGTCTCCTCACAAAAACTGAATTTAGCCATCAGTTGAACTAACCAGCTAAATCTAACAGGATATGATTATGTGCATATAAGATCAGGATAAGTGCCCTGAGCTGTTATTGTCCCTAAAACTTAGTAATTATAGTTGAGAGGGGCTAATATCACACATTCACTGCTATTAGAGCCAAATTCTCACAATACTGACAGTCTGTGAGACATCCAAATTGATTGGTCCTATTTCTATTTGACAGTACATTTTTTTTAGTGTGTTTCTATTGGCAGCTCTTTCCAAAGCCCAATTTTATATCAAATAATCTGCATCACATGGACTCAAACTCTAACACCTTAAGTATTCTAGTGAAAGCAAAAATGTTCAATCAAACCAATATCCAAGGCTGATTCACAAATGGTAAAAGACCTTGTGGGTGTCTGTAAATAAAACTGAGTCTAAATGAACTCAATGACCTGATGAGTGCTGACTGGCACTCCCCTAAGGGATGATGGCTGCGTTTCTTCTAGAGTGTCTGTTCCCTGCCCATCCCACTGTGCCTGTCCACGACTCAGACCATGGAGGAAAGAGTAAAAGGAGGAGAAGGAGAAGAGACTAAGTGTGTAGTCTAAGCTGGATTTTAGTTGATGATGGTGGAGGGACCTTTACTGCTATCACCATCCATCAAGTGTCTGGTCAACCAGAAAACAAACAAACTATATCTCCAAGAGCTTACTGAACGCTCCATACTTTTTTCTTTTTTATGCCTGAAAACCAAAAAAATCCCCTTAAATTGACAAGCAACAGTGTGGCCTTCAGGTCATATCAAGCCTCTAATTTATCAGATCCAGCCAAATAAAATACATCCTTTTAATGAGACTTCACAGGCTGACTTAAAAACAAGGCCTACCACCTGCCACAACAAGCAATTTAATCATATTTATCCATATTTTTCTCTCGATATTGACGCATTTGCTTATAATAATACAACCTCGAAACATATTATGCGGCCAATAAGCTCAAATAGGATTTAAAGCTGACGATTCAAAGACAACGCTCATTTTCGTCGCCCATCGTAAATTCTTCCCTCGACTGCAAAGCAACCTCCCTCTCTCTCATTTATGCATTTAGCGGTCACCCACAAATTGGTTCAGTAGACTTTAGACTCCACAACTGTATAGAATGACCTAGTTTTCGCAAGGATATTTGTCACATTGAAATATTCGGCACCCCGGGGAGATCGCAGGGTGGCTGCCTTTGAAGATGGGACCGGAGTGGTGGTTGGGTGGGGTCGCCTTGCGCTGCATTATGCCGCACGGCTCTGAGTCAGGCAGTAAGGGGCAGGTGCGGCAGGGAGGCAGGCATCGAAGAAAAGATGCTCTGATAATGTGGAAATTCATCTTATTAACTCAGAATCAGCTTAATCGTCAGTTTTATTTTGTCTTCTTTAAAACTGGCTGAAAAATATGCGTCACTGAACAGAATCACGCGACAAAATGGATGTAAAAACTCACCCATGTTGATCACCAAAAAGGAAAACAGAATGCAGCAAATCTATTGGTTTTTAAATAAAATCGGAGTCTTATTTCAAATGTGTTGTCTGTTGAGCCTTGCCTAGGAGTTGTGTGGCCGCTCCCTCTCATCGACCCTCAACATCCTTTTGTGCCATGGGTGTCGCCACAGTCTCCCTGCGCCCTAAAACCTGCCGAACCACACTTATCCCTCTTTTTCAATAAAATATCTTTAAAAGGAATGAAGAAACTAAGGAAAACTCACCGATTGCGGTCTTGTCCATTTCTTTAGTGTTGGCTGTTGTGACCAGAAGACAGTGCGCGTCGGTTGCGTGATGCTGTATCTGGAGATGAAGGACTGCTTGTAAGGCACTGAGTCAGCAGAGACTGGGGCTGCCGGTGCGCCTGGTGGTCTGGTATGAGGCGGGTGAAGTCGTCAGAAAAGGACGGGAATAAGACAGGAAGAGTGCAGCACTCTTTCAGATTAAAATACCTGTTTATATCCGTTTTTTGTAGGCTACTAGCGAAATACGGTGCCAACCATATTTCCCTATTTTTTTAAAAAGACGCAATAACAAACTTTTAAAATCTGTGGTTTGTTCAGCTATTTTGTCCGTAAAATTTTTGTAATTTCAGTGGTCAATTCAACCCTCTAGGTGAGCATATAAGGCACACTTTACACCTCATGTTATAAACGGTCCTATTCTTCACAATTTGTATTTTGTTAGAATTCAAAAGTTGCTCATTTTTGCTTGATTTTAAAATTCTGACCCAGCCACTCAAATCAGCACATTGTAAGCAATGGAAAATGACTGCACAAGCACCCCTCTCTGAATTGAGCAAAGCATACACAATACACTTTAGAACATTTGACCTGGCACAAAAATTTCTTAAAATTTTCCTAAAAGGCCAAAGAAAACTGTAAAAGAAAAGTACATTACTATAAAACTCTCAAAAATCTTGTACACTATTAAATCAAATTGATGACAGATTCATTCTGCCTCAGCATCAGGTCTTTGAGAACTTCATCCATGTCACAGCCAATATTATCCCTTTCCAGGCAATGGGGTAAAAACTCTCTGGTGTGTCAGATCCAGCCTTAACAATGCTCCACACTTAAGTCACCACAGACCACCTCCACTTCTTCTTAAACATTTTCCTTGGTATATGGGTTTTGGTCATAGACCTTCCACCGCCATGCAAAGAAATCTTCTTGTATTGGGTTCAGGAAAGGGCTGTGTGGTGGAAGGCAAACATTTATGAAACTCTGGCTGATATTGAACCACTTCTGTATCTGGACATGGTCTCAAACCACAACATACACAGAATCATCTGCCTCTCAGGTTGTTTCCATCCATTGCTGGTGTCCAGTGCACTCTGAACTGGCTTCTATTATGTGCAGTTGATTTGAAAATAGTGTGTTCAGTATTGAGTGGTTGTGGTTACTTGTTGACAGCTGTGCTTGTATTTGTGTTTAACGCTAGCCTCCTGGGTTCAACGTTTTACAGCTCATGTGCATCATACTGAGATATGTGTTTTAGAGAGTGAAATTGTATGTAGAGTTGTGCAAAAAAGTGTACTACAGGTGTGTAAATTGTGTCTAAGTATGAGAATCAGCTTAAGGTTGTACCAGAGGAGTGGTTGATTTGATAAATGAGTTTGTGCAACTAGCTGAGTCAGAGAATGGGGTTTAATGTTTTAGCAATTCAGAAAAAATTGTAACATCCTGATATCACATGTGGGTGTCAGTAATAATCATTAGGTGGCAGCAAAGCTCAAGTTTTCTGATCTTGAAAATAATTTTTTAAAAATATGTATCTTTCTACCTCTGCAATCACTGCCATGTAGATACAGCAAACTTCATTGCAAATATGTCATTTAGCCTATGCTGTCAGATTTTTCTCTAACGTTTAGCACACAAGAAAACCCTTTTTGCTTTGTAAGTCACATTTATGACAAGTGTAGGCTTTTGACTGACACTGTCACATCACAGCCTCACAGAAAGAAGGTCCTGGGTTCAATTCCAACACCAGTTGATGAGGGTGGGACCTTTCTGTGTGGAGTTTGCATGTTCTCTCCATGTCTGCGTGGGTTCTCTTCAGGTACTCCAGCTTCCTCCCACCATCCAAAGACATGCACTGATAGGTTCATCAATTAATCTGAATTGCTCATAGGTATGAATGTGAGAGTGATTGTTTTTCTCTATACTGTATGTCAGTCCTGTGATGAACAGGTGACACGTCCAGGGTGTACCCTGCCTTTGCCCATAAGTAGCTGGGATAAGCTCCAGCAAACCTGTGACCCCAGTGAGGATAAATTGGGTTCAGAAATGAATGAATGAAAGTCACATCACAAGAATATTTTCCAAAGCTGTAGTTGTGCATGGCGTTATATGCATTTCTGCATGATGTCCAACTCTTACATTAGCCTACAAAAGAGCAAAAAGCACAGTCTTCTTCAAAAGGTATGGGTTTTCATAAATAACAGGGATGTGACTTTTGATTTTTTTTTTCTTTCAATTTTTTTTATCTGTGCTTTGTAGTGCTGATGTGAGTAACACTGGTAAAAGTAGTTACATAACAAATTGTACCAGTTTGGGGTCATCCCCCACACCCAAAACTAGAAGAGATCAAGCAATTTCAAGCAATGGCCCCCAGACTATGGAATGGTCACTTCACACTTTAAATGCTGTTGAGTCTTTAAAAAAAAAATCAGCTGAAGACCTTGGAGTTTAGATGGGATTTTACTTGGGTGTGGGTTTTATGACAATTTGCATTTATGTTTTTATACCTGTTTATGTAGCTGTATGTCTGTGTATGTAGCTGTGTGTCTTTGTTTATGTATTTTACAGTAAAGCGCTTGTGAATTCTTTCTGTGAAAAGTACTATATAAATAAACTTAATAGGAGTCATTTTCATGAGCTTTCCCCTGCTCCTCCTCTCTACTCCTCCTCTTCTCTGACCTACTCTCTCCTAATCTTCTCTTCTATTTACACCCCAGAAAATACATGTTACTGACTTGATTTCTTCCCCAGTCTCTGTGTTTTTATCACCTCCCAGGTTTTCCCACGATCATCACAGGTTTTCCATGGATCAACTCTAGACCTGTTTCTGGGGTCCTGCCTCTCTCCTGCCTTCATCGTCATCACTCACTTATCCATATAGTCGTGATAGTGTTTATTATAGTTACATAGATGGTAAAGGTTTCTATTATTTGTTCTAACTATTGTAGTAGTAGTACATTCACTTTTTATACTTGTATTCGTAGAAGTAGTACATCCACTGTTAATACTTATATTTGTAGTAGTAGTATTACCAGTCATGGACACTTGCTCTGGTTATTGGTAATTACCTCGCACTAGCACCAGCTGATCTACTTTTTGACAGTTCAAGTTAAGTTATCTGTGCATGAATTGTTTCCATGTATCTCTCCCTCCTTCTCCCCCAGCCTCTCACTCTCTCTCTTTTTCTCCTCCTTTACCCTCTCTCTTTAACCCCAACTGGTCAAGACAGACACCTATACTTCAAGATTCAGGGTCTGCTTGAGGTTTCTGCCTGTTAAAAGGAAGTTTTTCCTCACCACTGTCACCAGTCACAAGTGTTTGCTCCTGGGGGATTCTGTTGGGTTTCTGGTAATTGTCTTGAGAGTCTGGTTTCGACCGGCTCTATATGTAAAATGTCATGAGATAACTTTTGCTATGATTTGGTGCTAAATAAAATTTGATTGATTGATAAATTGATTTCAGTGTTTACCAGAAGTGGGTAATCCCAGCTCCACAGAGTAAAAGTCCTGCCATGTGTTAGTTCTACCTGTTCACTTAACACAGGTGATTCCACTAATTATCCCATCTACCTGGATGAGGAGTTGTGCTCATTAAAATGGGCTGGTTCCTTGAGAGGCATGGCAGGTCTTTTACTCTATAGAGCTGGGATTACCCATCTCTGGTATTTAACCACTTCCTCCTTACAGCCTTGATATTCACATTCACATGACCTGGAAGACATTCCATCATTATCAGGCTTCTGCAGAGCTTGATGATGAGCTGATCATTAATTGAACCAGGTGTGCTGGAAGAGGGAAATGTCTAAAACATGCAGGATGCCAGCCCTTGAGGACTGGAAGTGCCCATCCCTGCTGTAAACAGACGGATGCAGATTCTATTAAACAAATAATAGCTGTAAGGCATTGTAACTCAGGGTTTGTTTGTTTGTTTGTTTTTTTAATGATGTTGATCTAAGAAAAAATGTGGCGTTGTGTTTCTCTCCAATTTCAGGCCAAATCTAGGGCGCAAATTGCTCATCTTGGCACTACCATTATTATATTGTTAGGATATATTATATAAGAATTCTTCAAAATATATTACCAAGACTATTATCTAACTGCAGAACCGCATTGCTGCTAAGATCAATGCGCCTATTTGCCAGCGACACACCTGCGTGACCATATTACTTATGTCATGAGATCAATGCGCACAGACAGTGGCATATATACATTTATAATTTTTGCTATTATAATTTCTCTTGTATTATAAACATATTTACACGCATCCACTAGAGGTAGGTTTTTCGCAGTTATCCACTAGAGGTAGGTTTTTCGCAGTTATCCACTGGAGGTAGGTTTTTCGTCGTTATTGACTAGAAGTAGGTTTTTGACTTGTGAAACTGGTTGACAAGTTAACACGCCCACCGTCCGGTTTCGGGGTGGGCGGAACTAACCTTGCTTTGGCGGTTGGCCAGCGCCCAGGAGGAGGAGCGAGCTAGCAGCGGCAGATGTTGACTGCTGATGGTTCCACCGGAATTGAAGCATTCGTTTGAAGACTATCCCAGGGTACCTGCTCTATCACTACAAGAGGAAAACAGAACGCGGGTAAGTATAGCTTTCTTGGTGTCAGTTTCAGATACTCACCTCTTCTGAGCCTACGTTTGTAGTTTGTTTCCACTGGAACAATGGGCAAGCTTTGCCCTCATGACTGTTACCTACTAAGACGTTAGCATGCACATCAGCATCATACATGTGTTCAACTTCGCTAGCTTAGTTTGGCCATAACAGTTTATTTCTGTCAGACACAAGTACGCCGTTTGACTTATTAAAGATGAGTACCGTTTACATTTGTCTTCTCACAGCACTGGGGAAATATTGTTAATTTTTCCGTACACTAATGTCCTGTCCATCACATTATCAGGCAGCCGCTAACAAGGCTATCAAGCCTTCCGAGCTGGCTAAGCATTAACTAAAGGAGATGGTTTCGGCAGAATGGAGTAAAATGAGAGTCTGTTGTGGATCCACCGAACCGGGTTCGCCCTGTAGTCGCTGTTAAGACAGGTTTTAACGACACAAAAACAATGTAGTCGTGTGTGTGCGTTTCAGCTCCTTATCCGGTCTCTCTTCGTAGTGTGTTCAGTGTTAGAGGGTTGTGTTACAATTTGAAGTTATTTCCTTGTGTTATCAGCCATATCAACGAAGTCTGACTTAAAAGATGTTCGTTAGTCCGTCGAGCTGTTCACTGTTACAAACACATTGGAAATACAGTAATTGGAGTGACTGAGGAGTAAAATGATATCCCCACTGATGTGTGTATTGTATGCTGGTGGGCACATACATAGAGCAGCCATATTTGCTTAAAGCACAAAGCATATCCGAGTGGTGAAGTCAGTTTTGCAAGTGTACACTGCACATGTCTCTTTACAGACCTATTAGTGCTATCCACTCAGCACACGTTAAAAAAAAAAAAATCCACATACACTACTCACAATAAGTTAGGGATATTGTTATTTACATGACTGCTTTTCCTATTTGGTCTGAATTTTAATGAAATTAGTAGAGCCCGACCGAAATGGGATTTTTGAGTCTGATACCGATATTGGGGGCTAACCGATATATCGGCCGATATCCGATATATTTGCAGATTATATTAAATAAGAACATTGATCTACACAGGATATATTAATCTTATATTAGATAATTGTGTAGATGTGAATTAACAGTTGCATAAATCTTTGTTTATCTCAAAGATAATTGACACAACTATAAAACACTGTTTAATATTCTAATATGTGACCTGTGGAACCATGAGTTGTAGATGTGGTAGTTTTTATGCTGGGGAGAGCAGACTTACGAAAGAGATGAGTCTATAATTTATAAGTAGTGACATAAAAATTGTTTGGTAAATCCTTTTTTTTTTTTTAAATGTAAGCGACGCCTACCTTTAAATGAGTCAAACTACAAACCAAACTATGGAATCACAAAAATAATTAGAGCAAAAAATGTTACAGACAACAAAATTATGTTTTCCCTGTTGATTTGTCTGCCTCATGGCACTACAACTTTCCATGTGGACTAAGGATATGTGCAGAGTGAATTAGGTGAGCCCAAAGTCGTTCCTGATTGGAGAAATTGCAAGTGTTCTTCCATCATGTCAGAAAAAAAGTCTGAAATGCCCATTTCTACTAAACTTCCCCTCTTCAGATCCATTGATTTTATTTTATTTCTCTGCAGAATTTATTTTGTTCAACTATATACTTAAATGTCATTGCCTGAACTGTGTGCAATGGTTCAATTAATCCACCTTTAAGGAATATGACATGCTTTTTTAATGAAGTATATAAACAATATTTAGCTTTTATCCTTATAGACAATATTGAAGGAGAAATTGAGGTTCTCAGGAAAATTGCAGCTTATCAATTAATCGTTAATCGATCGATAAGGTCAACCAACTAATGATTAATAAATTAATCAATAATTTGCATCCCTATTCAATATATATTACTCCCGCAATTTAGACAATAAATCAACAATGCTCATCTATGAACAGAAATTTGGAGAGGTGCTGGCGGAATTGGGGGATGATGAAAGGCTCTGATGTCTCTGAGGTAAGAACGTGCAGTGACTGAGCCATCTACAATCACCAAATCTGTTTTGCACTGACTGGTGATGCCTGCCCCAAACTGTTGCACTTCCCCCACCAAAGGGGGACCATGTTTACCTCAGCATATCGCTCACCTTGCCTTCTCCAGCAACGCTGATGACCATCATTTAGTGCAAGGTGACCTGACACTCACCATTGAACAGGACAGTAGACCACTGCTGCATTGTCCAGGTCACATGGTTTTGTGTCCCCTGCAAACAGTCTGGTGTCTTGGTGTCAGTGGAGTCACCTGCATCGGTCGTCTGGCATCACCAGGCAGCACAAAACAGATTTGGTGATTGTAGATAGCTCAGTCACTGCACATTCTTACCTCAGAGACATCATAGAACCCATCATCACCCCCAGTTCTGCCAGCACACCCCCAGCTTTCTCTTCATAAATGATAATGCTCCACCACATCATGGTTTATTGTCTAAATTGTTGGGTTAATCACTATTGAACTAATGAAAATGTTGTTTCTTCTCATTCATTAATAGTAATTTCAAAGGGAGCTATTACTTATTTCAGCCTATACTATTCTATTTTTGTAGGGTGTTGTTACTCATATCTATTGCACCCAAATTCAGGCTTATGGAGTCTAAGCAGCTGCCAAAATAAGTACGTATAGTAGGACCGATAAGGATTTTTTGGGGCCAATACCGATTTATTTATTTATTTACTTACATATCAGCCTCAGCCGATAACTGAAACAGGCTGCCGATATTTCTAGGCCGATATTTGGAGCCAATACAGATTTTTTTTCCTCTGTAAAATAACAAATGTCAGAAAATCTTTTTTTTTTTAAAGGAAACATTTATTGAACTAAAAATAATACTAAACTACTGGTAAAAAAGGAGAAAGGTACATTAGAACTGGTAACATTAACATTTCACATAAAACTTACATTCAGATAATAATAAAAAGTGTTCACTGCACTTAATTCTTCAAGTTATTTCTTACAAAATTAAACATCAAGGTGAGGTAAGAATAGGTAACAGTAAGCAAGCATAAATACAATTATGGCAGTGCAAGGCCAACACCAGTAAAACCAACCACACACACCTCAGTGTTTTATAGGGTGTATCTTGGCTTGGGCAGTGTCACCAGCCTTTTAAAACCCATACCAGAGACGACTGTAAAAGGCTGATTATCTGTAGCAATCATGCCCTGCCCTACTGCATCCTTACAGACTGGAACGCCATCTGTAAATGGACGTCCATCAGTCCTGGTGCATCTATAGTCTGTCCATCCATGGGAATTGATCTCTCCTTCACTGTGGTTCTCCCCGAGGTTTCTCTTTTCCCACTGGGTTTTTGGAGTTTTTCCTTGCTGAGAAGGAGGGTCTGAGGACAGGGGATGCCCAGGACATTAACGCATTTCTTTCGATTTTCTGTTTATCTGACTGTTGTTTGTTTAGATCCTATTAACTCTGTAAAGCCCTGTGAGATAACTTTGTTGTGATATAGGGCTCTACAAATAAAACCGAATTGAATTGAATCTCAACTATGGCCACATCGATCTTCTTGGATCTGAAAGTCAGAATTAGTCCATTTCCTTTTGGCATTAAACATCTGTACAACATTAGGCTGAGTTGAACTTGTAGAAGTAGACCCATTTCTTTTTGCACATCATTGGTATTGTTGTTTCAAGTAGAGCCCGACCGATATGGGATTTTTGGGGCCGATATCGATATTGGGGGCAAAAAAAAAGCTGATAACCGATATACCGACCAATTACCGAGATTGGCCGATATCCAATATATTGGCCGATATATGAAATAAGAACATTGATCTACACAGGACATGATTATCTTATATTAGATTATTGTGGATGTGGATTAACAGTTGCATAAATCTTTGTTCATCTCAAAGATAATTGACGTAACTTTAAAACGCTGTATAATATTCTAATAGACTTGTATGAAACCTGTATAATATTCTAATATCAGATTGTATGTAACCTGTGGAACCACGGGTTCTAGATGTGGTAGTTTTTATGCTGAGGAGAGCAGACTGGAAAAAGATGTCTATATTTTATAAGTAGTGACATAAAAATTGTTTGGTAAATCTTTTTTTTTTTTTAATGTAAGCGACACCTGCCTTTAATGAGTCCAACTACAAAACAAACTATGGAATCAAAAATAATTAGAAGAAAAATATGACTGACCACAAAATTATGTTTTCACTCACAAATGTTGATTTGTCTGCCTCATGGCACTACAACTGCCTATGTGGACTAAGGACTAAACTGAGCATGTGCAGACAAAAGTCGTTCCTGATTGGAGAAATTGCAAGTGTTAGAACTGACCCATGTTACCACTGTCTCCCCTACGTTATTAACACACAGGCGTGCCTGCAGAATGAAACTGTGAGGTAGACAGGAAGAGCACAGACATAGGGGTGTGTGGGGGGTGAATAGTTGAACATTAGGACCGAGGGGATAAACGGTCCATTCATGTCGGATCGCGCACGTGGGGAGGTTCGGAGCGGAGGATAAAGTGGTCCTTCCTTTTCGGAAGTGCGCATGGGTGTTAGCAGTCTGTGATTTTCATACGGGATGAGGGGGGGGTTGTAGCTTGGGGCCACCGGTCCTGTCGGAGCGCGTTCTGTTAATCCCGTGATTGTGTGTGTGTGCGCGCGTGTACGTGTATGTGTGTGTGGCAGGTGTTAGGTAGTATGAGTCAGAGCAGACATGAAAGTGAAACTGACAGGCTTTACTATTCCTCTAACTCTCCGGCCAGCGCCCGCGTGTGAGCGAGCACAGGAGCAGCGATCAGCAGAAGCTCCGCAGCAAAAAAAAAAAAAGTTAATAAATCGGCTACATATTGGCCGATGTCGATTCATCGGCCGGCAAGTGGATCCGCATATTTGAGGTGTTCTTGGTTTTACCTTTTTCAGACCACATGCTCACCATTGCATTGCAAATTGCACACTGAACCTTTCCAGGTGTTGAATGGCTGAAGTGCTGCCACACAGGATTCGATTTCTTCTCAGCCATTTCTTTAAAAGGAATAAGCAAAAATACAAATTAGTATCTATCTTATTCGATCATCTTAAATTC
Organism: Ostorhinchus cyanosoma; assembly: GCA_029814465.1. Lineage (NCBI taxonomy): Eukaryota > Metazoa > Chordata > Actinopteri > Kurtiformes > Apogonidae > Ostorhinchus > Ostorhinchus cyanosoma. The sequence goes on from JAPTYQ010000003.1 coordinate 1,272,194, forward strand.
ATATCACCCAAATTGTGCCAATTATGGTTAACTTTTTTTCCTCATTATTAGTCCTTGTTATCTAATTAAATTTGATAAATAGCCAATGAAGGAAATGTATTTTGTTTTGAATCTGACATCCCACACTCTTTGTCTTGGAGCCGCACTGATACATACTCTGTTCCAGCGTGAGCCGCCTCAACTTTTCCGTTTTAATTTATTCTCATCTCCTCTCTCATTCTACCACTTCCTCCTTCACCGCCCCCACCGACTGATCCTGTTATTTATTTGTTATAATACATATGTTGTAGATCATTTACTGTTATTTATTTGTATATTGTTCATCAGTACATGAAATTCTATTATTACAAGCCTGATTTTCACTAACAAGCTCTGCCAGATCACCCCCTAGCCCCTCCCATTAAAAAACATTATTGACGTTAGTGCTGCACAATTTGATGAACATGTGCGATTGTGATTATTGTGGATGATATTGCGATTGCGATTACGATTGAAATGATTGGTGTCATCAGTCTACTTGCTTGAATATCAAGGACAGCACAGAGAATTAAAATAGTTTATTTCTCTACTCAAAACATACAAATATGACAAAAAAATACAAAACCTGAAGTTTACAGTACTGTATTTTCTCCCAAATGATTTAAAATAAATAAATAAAAGTTTGAAAATGAAGGTATTTCTGCAAATTGCACACTGTCGTTATTGTAAACTCAAATGCCTTTCTGTTGGCATTTATATAAACCTATTAAGTACTACTGAAAAAAGTGAGGTTAGTTAAGGAATAAGGGCATTTCTGCAAAGTAGAAAGGCAGTAGCACTATTGTAAAGTACATTGTAAATTGTAAGCTATTGTAAGCATTCTGTTGGCATTTTGGTAAACTTGCAACAATTTTGTACTGTAAAAAGGTAAATGCCTTTCTACAAAATTCAAACAGACAAATGCCTGTTTCTTAACATAACAGAGGCATTCCTTCAAAGGGCAAAGGCTGTGTTACTTTACATTATAACTTGAAGGCCTTTCTCTAAACACATAGTACAACAATAAAAGAATAAAAAATATTCATTAAATAAGACATTTTGAATCCTCAAAAAAGGACATTAAAGAGGAGTGTAACAAAATCAGTGAATTTCAAAATGGGCTACAATGCGTATCCAATAGAGCCTGACTGATATGGGATTTTTGGGGCTGATACCAATATTGGGGGCTAAAAAAAAGCAGATAACCGATATATCTGCCAATATCCGGTCCATCCTTGTTGGAGCACAGTCTATGAATCCCGTGATTGTGTGTGTGTGCCCGCGTGTGTGCGTGTGTATGTGGCGGGTGATGGCAATTGTCAGAGCAGAAGTGAAACCAAAACTGACAGGTTTTACTATTCCTCTAACTCTCCGGGCAGCACACACGCGTGCACGCATGTGAGCAGTGAGCGGCAGAAGCTCTGCGGTGGAAAAAAAAAGGGAATAAATCTGCTTCATATTGGCCCCGTTTACATGAGTGTTTTTATTCCTGTTTAATTCCGAATAAAGGTTAATTCCGCTTTAAGATGACCAT
>JAPTYQ010000003.1:1273845-1284709 GCA_029814465.1 Ostorhinchus cyanosoma
AACACACAAACAACCTGAGTGGAAAATAGTCTATTAACTCAGCATCAGTACTCTGCTCTTGAACAAGTGTAAACCAACGCTTTAAAAAATCAGTGCAAATATTATAGTGAACTATTTAAAAACAAAAAGGCCTTCTACTCCCCAATCTCCTCTACACTCCACACTGCCGATCTGATACCGATACGCATTTTTTTCAGATATCGGCGGCCGATCCGATCCAAATATCGGATCGGGACAACCCTAATGATTAATAAATTCAGAACCTTATGAAACGAAATCGAATTGATTATGGAAATTGGCCATGATACCCAGTCCTACTGGTAGGAAAGAGGTCACGTTGACCTAATTACAAATCCTGGCCTACCGATTATGGCATGATATTTGTCTAAACTTAGTCTGTAGTTTAGTTTTTTTCAATTCAATTTTATGTTTGTTAGTCTGTAGGAAGAAACCTTGAGCAGACCCATGACTCAGTGGTCTAGCCCAACTGCCAGTGGTCATGCAGGAAAAATACAGTCATATATATATATATATATATATATAACATTTATAGTAAGCCTATGTTGTAGTTTAAAGTTAAAGCTACTAATATTGACAAAGTTGAGAGTTTTATGCTTATTTGACGGTGATTTAAAATTTCTTTGTTTGAAGGCTAAATACAAATAAAAGGTGAACATTAATTTATTTGGGCAGTTTTTGCTCGTAACCATCAAGCAGGGTTTCCCCCATGCAGTATAAGCCTGGCGGCCCGCCAGGCTTTACCTACCCCCCCTGCCAGGCTAAGCGTGACTTGTTTATGTATTTTAAAGACATTTATACATGTTACAACTAGCGCTGGGTAAATAAACCGCGAGCAACAGACTGCGGTACCGCCGACGTGGAAGCGCTACCAGCTCCGTCCCGCGAGCCCCTGTTGAAGAGGGGGCTTGTCCGGCTTGTTTGTGAGGGTTTCAGAAGTTTCCAGAAATTTTCCACCCCTTTGCCACCCTGATCAGGGCACAACCAACCCCGCCTCTTCCTCTCACAATTCCGACCAATCTGTTTGGGCTTGGGCCCTGGGGCGGAGCTGGTGCTGCAGCGGTGGTGGGCCGAGCCCGGGGCTCGAGCCGTGGAGAAAAAAAATGGAACTGATGAGTGAAGTTACAAGGATTTAATGAGAAAATAAGGAAGTTTGACGCTAGCGAACCTTAGCTAATTTGTGTCCCCTACATCTGAACTGGATCTTTGTGCATTTACTTAATATAAAATAAGGCTTTTATGAGTTGTTTACACATTGTCATATTTTGTTTTATTGTTCAAACCCTTTTCCCCCTGTCACATCACAAAAGCAGTTTGTGATTGTACATAAAGTCACTGGCCCATTCATTTACATCGGTTACGTGTCTCGGACACAGAACCAGGAAAACTACATCTCCATAGGTGGGTGGGTGGGTAGGTGGGGGGGGTGCAGCGGCAAATAGCGCCACCAGGCCAAAATGCACTGGGGGAAACACCGTATATCGTGTATCGCCATTCTGCAAAAATTGTACCTCCTCTCGTCATTCCAAAAACGAGAACATGATTTTTCACCCTGGGCATCCTCCTCTCGGAATAAGTCAAACTGGTTCAAGGTCCAACAGCATACCTGCAAAACTCTGTAGTAGGTGATTAATCATACAGCATTAGGGGTGGGAATCGAAAACCGATTCAGAGTTAGAACTTGTCCAATTGATCGATTCCAGCAGAATTGTAAACCTCCAGCATTATCAATTCTTCTTAGCGATTCTCTCATTTCCCATCATGATATTTTCTGGTTTTCCCTACATTGGGGACCTTACATCACCCGTTGACCTGCTTCAACCGTGAGAAATCATGAGGAAAAAGCGATGCAAAGCTTGGCTACATTTCACCAGAAGAGATGAGAATAATGCCATGTGCTATCAGTGTAATGCTGCAATTTCATGTAAGAGTGCAAATACCAGCAACATTCTGAAGCATTTGCCGACCCGGCATGAATGTTGTGTTCGACTGCCTGTGTACGAGTGCAAACGTTGCTGGTCAAACAAGCTCCACTATGACCTGTCAAACTACTTTTTTTCCCCACTCAAAAAAACACTCAAGAATCAATTTGGAATTGGATTGATAAGCAGAATCGACAATGGCATTGATATCGATAAAATCCTATCAGTTCCCACCCCTATACAGCATCATCATAACATTTATTTAATCTTACCTCAGTCTTATCACTACAAAATGCTGCCAGAGACTTAAAAACTTTCAAATCTGTTTAGGGAAGAGGACTAGTCATGTGGCAACACTTTCAACTGCCAGTATTTTAAGTCTGTCATTTTCCAGTCTGTTTTCATGAGCATCTGTTTCCGATGTTTGTGTTTGAAACACTAGGTGTGTTTCCACTGCAGGAACTTCAGGGTAGTTTTACAGGGATCGTTGGTGCTGTTGTGATTTTGTGTGCTTTTAAATGTGTTAGTGTTTCTGCTGAAGCCCAGGTGTTATTGCAGGTTACTGACTCTCAGGTGAGAATCATTTTGACTGGACGATCTTACAGTAACAGCAGATGCTTCCGGTTCTGAAGCATGATTGAGTGTTGTTTTGGCCAAGTTGTTGAGGGTTCCGGTGAAGGGCTGACTGTACTAGAAGTAGTAATAAGCTGGCCAACAATTCTTTTTATGGTTAGAAATCCTGTGTATCACAGTGCATACTCATGTGTATTAATAGTAGTGATGCAATGGTTATCCATGTTTTGGTGTGTATGTGGTTCTTAAGTATTTATTCAATAAAGTTTGATAGGGACAATACAAATTACAGAGTAAAACTTATACCTGCTAAAAACAAGCTTTAGTAACTGATGAGTCGCATGAAGAATATGTTGGCCACATAAAGAATATGTTGGCCAATATGTTACTGATTTATCAACTTTTTTTTTTGCTGCAGAGATTCTGCAGCTTGCTGCTCGTGTGTGTGATATATTGTATATCGGCTTTTTTTTAGCCCCCAATATCTGTATCGGCATTGGCCCCAGAAATCCCATATCGGTCAGGCTCTAATATCATTATCGTTTTATTGCCTAGCCCTAGTTGGAACTGAGAGCAATTTGCAGGTACCAGTATGTCTGCCCAGGGAGGTGAAAGCTTTGCCATGAGAGGTGTGTGTGTGTACTATGTGGACTTCGTGAGCCTGGGACCCCAATGTGATCAAAGATGAGGCTAGGCTGCATCAGTTTACAGTGATATTGCACCCTGAGTATTACATCTATGTGCCAGCCTTATGTTAACTGCTGCCCATGAGGTTTGTTTAGAACCATACATAGGTGTGCATTCCACTGCAGGAACCACCCCCACAGGTTATTTACAGGGTCTAACAGAGTCCCAGCTTCAGAGTAGGAACGCCAAATGGCCCTGAAAACTCCAGGGTGGAGCTTAAAGGTTTACTTGATCCTGATTGGGTAGACCCACAGCAGGATATGAAACGAGCAGCATTTTTAAGCTCTGCCAAAGTCTAGTAGTAAGGAGTATGATTTGGGAATATTGACAGATTTTACAATCGAATGAGTAGGCCTAATATATCTTGAGCCTTTTGCCTCTATCTGAAAATGTGGTTGCATGCTTTTCATGTCTGAGAACTAAACCTGGACATGAAGCCTGACCATGATCGTCTTTGTTATTTAATAGCAGCTAATAAGTACAATTATTTCTCTGGGGACTTTTGGTCAAGTAGAGTTCTGTACTACATGTTGCTGTCACAGTTATTTATTCTTCAAACACTTTCACTGTTGCTTAATCAATATTTTGTGAGTCTTCATTTTTTATGACAACTAAAAATATGAAACATTGTTTAGGAATGTCTGTATTAAATCTGTAACCTGTATCTTTTTCATTTTAGTTAAATACATATATTTTGTACACTGAGGACCCCTCCCATCTCCTCCACCACTGCTTCATGCTGCTGAGAGATAGGGCAAATCAAGTAAAACATTTGTGAGGGACAGGGTTTGTTGTGCCTGGCACTACTTGTTTTGGCTTTTTATGTGTTAGTTAACATAGGAGCTAATTAACTGAATCATTTCTCACTTGGAGTTTTTTTTACTGTTTTCTTGTTTGTCTTTCAGATTGTTCCAATGAAGACGTCTAGCTCATACCAAACAATATCTGTTTGAGATTGGCACAATATTAACTTATCAGAGACACTCTCTTTCTTTTGGATCTGTCCTCAGCCCATATAAATTTTTTTCCAGTATTTGTGTAATTTATTCAAAGTTTCTGAGGCTGCCAGCAGATTCATTTTATTATTTTGATCACTTCCCCATCGCGTCTCTTCATTGAGGTTTCTGACTGTAACTCTTCAACAATGGTTGCTGAAAGAGACACGGCATCTCAGGACAGCGGTGTGCGGCTGAAACAGGAGATCTCGCTCCTTCATGGGGTTTGTCTCATTGTGGGAAACATGATTGGATCCGGCATCTTTGTCTCACCTAAGGTGAGACTATGGTTTGTTGTGGCATCTTAGTAGAAACTGCATTTTTGCATCATTTCGAACTTGTATTATTACAATATTTGCAATATCAAGATCCATTCAGCACTAGTTCATGAAGTGTTTTCATTCATTACCCAAACCGTGACACTCTAATTTGTTCTATTTAAGTGTTACATTCTAGTGTATCTCTAAAGTATCTAATTCAGATGAGTGTGAGCCAGACCTGTTCAATTCAATTAAATTTTATTTGTAGAGCCCTATATCACAACAAGGTTATCTCACAGGGCTTTACAGATTTAATTGGATGTAAACAAACAACAGTCAAACAGAAAATGAAAGAAATGGGTTAATGGCCTGGACATCCCCCGTCCTTAGACCCTCCTTCACGGCAAGGAAAAACTCCAAAAACCCAGTGGGAAAAGAGAAATCTCGGGGAGAACCACAGTGAAGGAGAGATCCACTCCCATGGTTGGACAGGCTATGCAGATTGAACTAAGTAATTCTTCATCATTTGTGCGCTTCTACTTCACCAGATTGTTATTGGAAATAAGAATTAGTTTTCAACTAATTTACCTGGTTAAATAAAAATAAATAAATAAAAAAAATATTCCTTTTCATAAACAACAAAAAACTGGCAGCATTATCGCAAGGTCAGCTTATGCTATTATTTAACTGCAACCATCCAGATTTAAGATGATTTCGAGTAATCCATTAAGTCACCAGTTCAAATAATATTGATAGTGATCTGTATGAGGAAAAAAATGCAAAAACCCAGTGATGCAACTTAATATATGATTTTTTTCTAAGTGTAATGTGTGCTCCTTCTCTGTCTTTTGTGCCTTTTTAGGGAGTCCTGAAGTACACAGGGTCATTTGGTCTGTCACTGATAGTGTGGGCCATCGGAGGAGTATTTTCTGTTTTTGGAGCCTTATGTTATGCAGAGCTTGGTACCACCATCCGTAAATCTGGAGCCTCCTATGCCTACATCCTAGAGGCATTTGGAGGATTCTTGGCTTTTATACGGTACAAAGTACTTGCTTTTTACTCTGTCTGTAAACACACAACACTCCAATGCATACAATGCTCAGGCCTTTATCATAACTTCTTTGTTTTGCATTAAGTAAAAAAAACAAATAGGCCCTAATGACGTCCATGTTGTGGTCTCTATTACATTCCCATGGCTCAGATTTTGCAGAAACACAATATCCTTGTTGAATGGCAAATAGCACTAGAATGGAGCGACAGTCAAGCAACTGGTTAATCTCTCCTTCAGGTCTGCCATATCTGGAAAGCATTTCCTCTTATTCAAACACAAGCAATCACATTAAATATAAATCTGATGGACTGTGCTCAATAAAGATGATGAAAATTATATGCTTTATTTCCATAGTGTTTTTAAAATGTCATTTTCCTGGCTAAGAAAAGCCATGAAAGTAGCTAAAACCAGTGAAGGTTTTGCAAATGTCATAAACTTAAGGAATGCAGAATTTCTCATTTGAGATCAGAATAGGTTATAGGCTTTTTTTGCCCCACATTTTAAAGGATTTGTTTTAACAATTAGGTCAACCTTGTGCATTTTTGTCAATTTTTCTAAATGTTTTTTTTTTTTTTAATTTGGTGATCATTTTGGCTGTGTTGCAGCTTTTGGCACCAAATTTTGTAAGAACTTTCCTTTTTTTAAAAAAAAAAAAAAAATAAATACAGCATTTCTTACTTTTATGTGTTTTATATTCTGTAGATGCATGTTGTACCCTCTGGTTAGCTCTATGGCAAAAATGTGCATGCATAAAAACCTGCAATGAATGTAATTTAAAGGGTTAAAATCCTGAAAATTGTTGAATGTTTGTTAGTTTTGAGCAGAGCTTAAGTTTAAGAGATTTATGGGGAAAAAAAGCAAAAACAAATTTAATGTATGATAATGTTATAGCTTTTTTTTTTTTTTTTAATGCATTTACATTTTTGACATGAAGGTAATCAGAAGGTAGTAAATTTGAGGAGGTCACAAGGGTTAAAAATTCTATTCAAAGGGGATATGATCCTGACCCCTCTACAAGGTTAGCATTTCTGTCACCTTTTTGCTGTTTCCATCTTTCAGTTTTGTCTATAATGAAATATGATAACAAGCTAACCTCAGAGTTCTCTTTATATTTGAGGCGGTTTAGACTGGGATTATTTTTTGGCATCAACATTAGTCTAAAACCATACATTTTGTTCTTTTTGCAGATTATTTCTTAAACAGTCTGTACTAACCAATCAATCAATTTGAAGTGAATATGTAAATAACTGATAGATAATTTAAAAAAAAAAATTTCTTCCACTTCTGTTGCTTCCAGAAGTCCACATCTGTTTCTGTACTTAAAAGGTTGTCAACCATCATGGAAAGTGGCGATACAGAATAAAGGAAACAACATTCAAACATCTCTTAACATGATAAAAGTATGACTTGCTTCTGAATAATAGAAGCAGTCTGCAAACAAAGATTACATTTGCTGTGTTCCTGTTGATAAGATTAAGTATAGTATGTGTAATGCTGTCTACCAACATTGGCAAAATGAATGTACACTTTTTATGCTTTAAAATCATGACATTTTCTTCCTGTTGTAGACTGTGGACATCGTTGCTGATCGTAGAGCCAGCCTGTCAGGCAGTGATCGCTTTGACATTCTCCAACTACCTGGTCCAACCCTTCTACCCCACCTGTGCTGCCCCCTATGACGCTGTTCGCCTCATCGCTGCCGTCATCATATGTAAGGTCCTCCCTCACCCAAACACACAGTATTTGACCTTTTGAATGTGTGTTGACATTAGTGGTGAAAGTACACTGCCTATGCTGGGCCAGACTGTAAAATAGGTTTCGTAAGTTCCATGTGACGACTTTGTCTCAACAGTGGTTTCTCTGGGAGACAGATGAACTGCTTACTCATACATAAATTGAACTCCATTATCATGAAAGGAACAGGGCTAATCACATCTGTCATGACCTACTTATTTTATTCTGATGTACTTAATGTGAGATGGATTGTGATATATTTTGCTTCCTGTATTTGGGCTCTGTTGTTTAATGGTGATAGCTTGATTGATGCATTTTAAATTCAGATTTATCCTCTGTGTTACCATAATTTTTTTTTTACATTCTGATCAATCCCTGTTGCATTTGAATAACACTCTTTTATGTGGTGAGCTCTAAGGCCTTGGAGATTAACCATTTGTAAACATTGTTGTTTACATTGTACCAAAAATGTGTGGAATGTGGAAATCATATTGCCACTTGACTACAAGTGCTGATAAATTCTTAAAACTGCCATAAGCCTAGTGGACAGTAAGTAAAGCCTGGGACACACGATAGACACACCATATGCCTATCAACATTGTACTGTATATTTGGTTACTATTTATTTAAATTTCAGTACCTACATTAAAGGAGAACAGTACAGCCTTTTTTATCTTAAACAGTTTAGTATATTAATTGTGATGGTTAAATGGCTTGTTAAGGGGAGAATGGAAGCACTCTGCCTTCCCACTGGCGCCTCTAGGGCCGAATATGCCACTGGCAACTTCTCTACACCTCCCGGCCAGGTATGGCTGGCTAGCTGTAAACACAAGCCAGTCATTTCACAGGTATTTGCCATAGCAGAGCCGGCAGAGAAAAGGAAGAGGTGGCCGTTGTCAAAGGATGGAGGAATAAGAAAAAAGTGAATGATCAAATGAGGAACAAGACAAGAGTCTGCCTTTGTCCAGCTTTTGCTGAATGGTGAGAGCTGATAGAAAAAGAAGCATCAAAATGGATGTAGGCTTGGTGGTGTTGCTGCTGCACTTGTAAGTATTGCTTGGATAAATTCCTTATACTCTATGTATTCCAGTGGATTTGTGCGCTCTTGATGAGGTTATTGGTGGTAATGGTGTTTACTCATTTATGAACGATGCCTGAATGCTTGTTGGCTAGCAAAGACGTTAGCACACTCACGGTTTTTTTGTCATGTAGGTGTATGTTTTTTCAGTTTACTAGATCGAATTTTGTCTGCCTCTTGAGTGTGTTTTTATTACTAGCCCCAGAATTTTGTCAGTTGAATCTAGTTTTTGTGAAATGTATGTGGTTCATTATATGACTCATGTCTAATTTGTTTTGTCTGAATAGCGACTGGCATAACAACTAGCCTTGATGTTGGATCATAGCTGGTGTTGTATGATACTTGTCACTCAGACAGGTGAAGGTCTTTAATTGTTGTGTATAAATGTTTGCTCTTAAGCTGTGCAACTAACTTTAGCAGTGTGGTGCTAGTGGCTGCAGATGGAGCCTTAGACCGCTGGTCCCTGCACCCACAACTGGCATGTCAATGTGACCATCTGTCGTTTTAGTTCAGGGGCAACATATTGCCCACTCTGATCGTAGGTGGGCTGGACTGTTAAAACTGTCTAAAGCATAATAATCTATAAACTATGCATGGACACATTTCCTGAAAGACATGTAATCCGTGTGGTTGCCTCTAGCTGGATTTGTGGACTTGTGGTGTGATGTAAATGTAAGAAATAGTACCAAAGAAAGGCTATTTATAAAAACAATACTGTATCTATTTTGGTGAAAGTTATGTTGTTCCACGTTGCATGTTTATGTACAAGTTATTTTTTGGCTAAAAACATTTCCTATAACTGGTAAAATAAAAGTAAAATAAATTAACAACATAATAATGTGCTCGCACCTCAAACCCTCGGTCTGACTTGTGAAACTCTTGAGTGTCACTGATATGTTGATTTACAATATATGAAATGTTTGAGACTGTGAATTAATACTGGAATTGGTTTGTGCAACAGATGTGTAAAGGAATCCAATATTTATCTAAAACAGTCCCTACAGTGGTAAAGAATGAATGTAAATGAACCGCAAGAGAAATAAATATACAATGAGAAATGATTTAAACTGTTTAGATACTTAAGTTTCAGATCATGTGAGTTGGAGTCATGCCTTTAATTGTGAATAAGAAATAAATGTGAATGACAGAATCCACAAAGTGGGATAAATGGAATAAAGATTTGTCAGATTGATGCCTAATTATGACTTAGTTAAGAGAAAACATGTCAAGGAAGTGTAAAGAGTGCATTTCATCTTTATTATACAGGTATTTAAATGTATCTATGTAATTTTTTTTCTTATTTTATAGTTTTTTGGTCTGTAATTTGTTGTCCCCTCCAGCAGATGTTGACCTAGGCCACCACCTGTGTGGTCTATACCCAGAGCTGGGCAGAGACTCTAACATTGCATTATTAACATCAGCCTTAACATTAGGGTCATTTTCACAGATTTGAGCTAAATATTGGTGACAGTTATTCTTGTTTTGATTTTGGATGATTTACCATTTCTAGATTTCCCACAAAGGGCTGCTCAAAAGTTTAAAATCACTAAACACTCTTTTGTTCATATCTCGGAAACTATTTGTCTGATTGATTTCAAATTAGTTGCAAATGAAAGGTCATGACCTGGGGATGCCTCACATCATCAAGCCTAGTTTTAGATGGACAAATTCAGCCGTTTTTTCACAATTTTATCTAAATCTGTGCTTTGGACAGTTAATGCATCTTTCGAGACCACGCTGCACATTCTTGCAATAGTATGTTTAGATCTATTCCCAATACCCTGGGTCACATTTTTTTCAAAGTTTTTGTACAAGTCATAATAATAAATATGATAAACAATACTACCTTTTGTTTTGCATTACATGTAAAAGACATGGTGATAAATATGACGAAGAATAGCATCTTGTGTCTTCCATTACATACAAGCACACTGTAATGATAATACAATTTTCTTTTTGTTGTAGCGTGATAAAAGTAAAATGACATTATGAAAATGTGAATAACAACCAGTACAGCCTGAAATGTATTGAGAACAATAAGTGCAATTTCAACAATATTATGTCTCAGCTTATTAATACAATTTACAGATTGCTGTGGATCTCCAAATTCATAAAACATTTGGTAATAGGCATTAAGACATTTCCAGTTGTTAATATTAGTTCATGTTGTTAAAATTTTATTGTGAAAGGATAGTTTCTAAATGTAAATATTTGCATAATGTAATTTTACTTTTTCACATTAAACCAAGAACAAAATTTGGAGTTGTCATTGGGGCTGGGCGATATGGCCTCTAACCATTATCACAATATTTTTAGTAGGGCTGGGTGATGTGGCGTAAAAATAAAATCTCAGATTTTTTTCACAAAAAGTTGGATTTCCGATTTTTCATTTTTACCCCTGTACTTTTCAAAGAAAACAATAAGTACAAATGACAGAAAGCTCAAAACAAGTTTTAACCGTGCGTTCTCAGTGTTGAAGCACTGGTACAGGAAATGAAGCCAGAGCTTGGCTAGTTATATTAGCAATATTAGCATGTAAAGTTAAC
>JAPTYQ010000003.1:1301139-1316027 GCA_029814465.1 Ostorhinchus cyanosoma
GATAGATAGATAGATAGATAGATAGATAGATAGATAGATAGATAGATAGATAGATAGATAGATAGATAGATAGAAGTATTCACTTACCCATCCAAATAATCAGAATCAGGTGTTCCAATCACTTCCATGCCCACAGGTGTATAAAATCAAGCACCTAGGCATGCAGACTGCTTTTACAAACATTTGTGAGAGAATGGGTTGCTCTCTGGAGCTCATTGAATTCCAGCGTGGAACTGTGATAGGATGCCACCTGTGCAACAAATCCAGTCGTAAAATTTCCTCGCTCCTGAATATTCCACAGTCAGCTGTCAGTTGTATTATGAGAAAGTGGAAGTGTTTGGGAATGACAGCAACTCAGCCACGAAGTGGTAGTCCACGAAAACTGACAGAGCGGGTTCAGCGGACGCGCATATGAATTTAAGTGATATCCCATTCATAGTCTATGGGGTTCAATATGACGTCGGTCCACCCTTTGCAGCCAAGCTAGCTTGCAGCAAAAACTGGAAATAATTGCATAACTGGAATTCTGTCTAGATTTAGGTCAAATGTAAGGTATAATAACCATTCATATAAATAACATAACTTCAGAAATGTCCCTCTGGATCAACAGTATGTATTAAAAGGAGTTAGGAATGATTTGGATATAAAAGTTTGGGAACAGAGAGTCTGTTCTGTATGTTTTGGTTTCACTAATTTGTCACTGGTTACGGCACTACAGAAATTGTCAATGTAAAAACATCCTATTTCCAGTCATAAATGTCCAAAGTTTATTTAACTAGTGGAACGTGCATCTAAACCTCATTACTTTTACCAAGTGCCATTAAAAAATTGTGAGTGGAAGTAATTCAAAAATGAAAAAAACACAACATTTTGGTACAGACTTCCTGATGCCAAAATCTGAAGTGTCACATTTCAAGAGTCATAAAAAACAACTTTTACTTAGAGCCTGGGAAAAATAGGTAAATATATTGAAAAATATGAATAATAAATAGCATTATATGCAGGAATCAGAACATTTACATAATTTTAGGCATAGAAATTATTCAATTGATAATTAGGTAAAAACTTCATACTCTTCAAATGGTTATAACCTTTTTTTCACTTGTTCTATTCAAAAAGCAAAATTAGATACACAAACTAGACAAATTAAGCTAAAAGATGAGCCCATTTATGATGTGATACTAAGAAATATGATTTTGACCCACGATGTTCACTTTTGCTTGGCCAGGCCCATATGTATATGTTTTAGGGTCGGGAATCTTATTTGTAAGGACGATACGATACGCATCTTGATACAGCATCTTTGATCCGATATATTAAAGATACGTGTGGCACATCACGGTGCGATACGATTCACACCCAAATCATGATACAGAGCGATTAAGCACATTCTGATTCAACACATTAATTCCGGTAAAATAAATAAATAAATAATGATATGAGTGAAATTCAATTAGCTGGATTGTTCATTTATCAAATAAGTCCATGACTTGTAAGTCAGACCTGTTCCAGGTGCATGTTGAACTCCAGCAGGGCTGCCCTTTGTCACCAGTTCTTTTTATGGACAGAATTTCTAGGCGCACGAGTGCCACAGAATAATAGTCCACAGAGCTCTTACTGTTCTGTACAGTGTACACATCACTGAATCTGCGGCGCATATTAACAAAGGTCTGTAGAAAAGAAAAACTTTACCTAAATAAAGAGAAACACTTTTAAATGCATGTAAAACTATGTTCTATTGAACGGATCGAATTTTATCGATACAAGCATTCAGTAACCAATGCATCACAATATCATTCCAAACTTTTCATTCACTCGCAGCTTCTCTACCGGTGCACTCAGATCATGCATGTATGTGCCAGCTTATCGATACATATTGGATAATCTTCCCATCCCTAATATGTATATATGTGTACAGTGGGGCTTGAAAGTTTGGGGACCCCAGGTAAAAAATTTTATTAATGTACATAAAGAAGCCAAGGAAAGATGGAAAAATTTCCAAAAGGCATCAAATTACAGATGAGGCATTCTTATATGTCAAAAAAGTTAGATTTTATTTCCATCATTTACACTTTCAAAATAACAGAAAACTAAATAATGGCGTCTGCAAAAGTTTGGGTACCCCGCAGTTTAGAGCATGCACCGCCCCCTTTGTAAAGCGGAGACCTAATAGTGTCATGGATTGTTCACAATCATCTTCTGGAAAGACCAGGGGCCTCATGTACAAAGGGTGCATACGCCCTTTTCCACGCTCATGTTCAGATGAACAAAGAGTGACTTGACTGTGGAAATGTGTGCTCCTCCACGCCAACTCCACAGCTGGTTTACGCACGTTTCCAGTGCTTTGGAACCTTTGGCGACACTTAGAGGTGATACTGGAAAACTGTTAATAATGTGAAAAAGTTAATTCCTCTGAGTGATGTGCACATCAGAGAATCACAGACGAAGAATTAACACACCGACACGCGATTCTACAACCCCCCCCCCCGAACCAGACCACCCGGACACTGGACCAATCAATGCCAATCAGTCCCACAGGACCTTCTAAAACGCTTTATGTCAAAACGTTTAGCACAGTTTCATGTCCGAAAACTGTGATCAGTCATCAACAATCTCATGGTTTGGATTTTTGGAAGTTTTTTTTCCATTCAGGTCTTGCTGGGACTCTTCCTTCTCCTGTTTTTCCTCCGCTTTGTCAGTGAACAACAGTCGGTACATGCGACGGACTTTTCAGGATATAAACGTACGCCAGGTTTTAGCATGAAATCCACACAAGTCTTTGTACATGAGGCCCCAGGTGATGTCAATCTCCAAGGTTTTAAATGCCCAGACTCATCTGACCTTGCCCCAGCAACCAGCACCATGGGTTCTACTAAGCAGTTGTCTAGAACAATGAAACTGAAAATAGTTGAAGCTCACAAAGCAGGAGAAGGCTATAAGAAGATAGAAAAGCATTTTCAGATGCCAATATCATCTGTTCGGAATTTAATTAAGAAATGGCAGTCATTAGGAACAGTAGAAGTTAAAGCAAGACCTGGAAGACCAAGAAAAATATCTGCCAGAACAGCTCAAAGGATTGTGAGAAAAGCAAGTCCCTCCAGAAAGACTTAGACTTAGAAAACTTTATTATCCCCATGCGGGGCAATTTGTTGCACAGCCAGCAGAGAACCATTAAAGCACACACAGCAATACATACATCAACAGAAAGACTGGAGTTGTGCTACACTATTCCACTATAAAGAGATGCTGGTACAAATATGGTCTTAATGGAATACTCATCAGAAGAAAACCTCTTCTATGTCCTCTCCACAAAAATCAGCATTTGAAGTTTGCAAATGAACATATAGACAAGCCTGATGCATTTTTGGAAACAAGTTCTGTGGACAAATGAGGTTAAAATAGAACTTTTTGGCTGGAATGAGCAAAGGTACATTTGGAGAAGAAAGGGCACCAAATTTAATAAAAAGAACCTCTGTCACACTGTTAAGCATGGGGGTGGATCAATCTTGCTTTGGGGTTGTATTGCAGCCAGAGGCACAGAACATTTCCCGAGTAGAAGGAAAAAGGGATTCAATAAAATTTCAGCAAATTTTGGACGCTAACTTAATGCCATCTGTGAAAAAGCTGAAGTTAGAGAGGTTGGCTTCTACAAATGGATAATGATCATAAACACACCTCAGAATCCACGGTGGATTACATCAAGAGGTGTAAACTGAAGGTTTTGCCATGGCCTTCACAATCTCCCAACCTCAACATAATTGAAAATCTATGGATAGACCTTAAAAGAGCAGACAGACAGCCTAGAAATCTCAAAGAACTGAAAGACTTTTGTATTAGTATTATTAGCCCCACCCTGCAAAAATGTCATTGTTTTACAAGTATTTCCCAAGTGCTTTTGAACAGAGCAACACAATTTTAACACGTTTTTAGACATCCTAGTTTTATTTTCGATGCTTGCATTATTTTAGTTTACACACAGAAATGAAAATATTGCACAAAAACAAAAAATAACAGGGTCGAAATTATTTGCTGCCCGGATCCTAATATATATATATATATATATATATATATATATATATGTATGTGTGTCTGCAATCTTCAACATACAGGTGGTTCTTGGGTTACTATCGAGTTCCATTCCTACGCTGGTGACATAACACGAATTTCTGCGTAAGTCGGAATTAACCCTTTAATACCCCCTACAATACGGGCTTTGTCCTTAGTAATGGTCTCCACGTTTGACTGATTGAAGCCTTTGGCTTTACCAATGTTCGTCAGTATCTTGCCTTTCTCCGACCTTTTGATGATATCCAGCTGAATTTCCATCATAATGGCTTTCTTCTTGGCTGGACCAGCATTGCTAGGAGATCCTGCTTTCTTTTTTGGGGCCATGATGTGAAAAAGGAGGGTGACAAAGGTGAGGATACCGAGAAAATTATGGAGTACAAACACTGTACACTCTACGCTACACTACTACAGTATGGGGCTGGAGGAAAAATGGCGGACAAGGCGTCGTAAAGTCAAAACGGCGTAGGTAGAGTACGACGTAACCCAAGGACCAACTTATAAACAACTTAAGTTCAAACAAATGTACGACAAAAAAAAAAAGGCAAATATTCTTAATATTGAAATCGTAAAAGTTTAAAGGTCTAAGTAATGTTTCTAACAAAGAAAAGAAAAGTGAGCATATCAACATGCTCAGGACTGAGGTTTGTCCTATGCTTTGAAACAATATATCCTGCAGCAGAAAACCACCGCTCTGATGTAGAGCTGAAACAAAACATGTTTGTGTTGATTCTGGTCAATCCTTGTCCATGTGAAACAGCGGAACTACTGTTTTAGCAGCAGTGAAATTAAAGTGCACCTGTACTTGTCATGCTTACAACATTAATTGTGCTTTGTATATTACTTATAAGCAATTTCCGTTAAAAAATAAATAAATAAATAAACATCACCATAAATGCACCACACTGGACCTTTTTGTTATATGAGTAACATGTGGGGACAGAGCTTATGGGGAGCAGCCTTTGCTGGCTGGAAGTGATGTACCATTGTTGATTCCAGGTGATTGAATACAAGTAAATGGGCAGCAGTCAGCAAGTGAGATTGAGTGGCTCACTGGGATTTTTGCACTTATTTGTGCAGCCATAAGCTTTGCACTCCACCATTGGCATAAAGATGCAACCCAGCACTGACCAAGAATGTGTGATGTCAGACTGGTGTCTGCTGCACAGGGTCAGTGACCAATTTGTCACAGCCCAGTTAATCGTATAAATCAACAAGTCTGCGTCACAGCCGGTGCTGAAAAACCCTGCGACGGAGGCATCATGTTGCTGACCTTGCCTTACTGATGGAGCAGTGACTTAGTAAGCATGTATTTGACAACAGGCTATGATGAAAGTTACCTAATGGAACTGCTAGTATTATACAAGATCTTTTAAAAAAGCTAGCAATGAAAATTCACTACAGGTACCCTTTAAGGAAGGTACGAGTTGATTAATCAGTTCATCATTTCAGCTCCTACTCAGTGTTCTCCTTGTACTACTACGAATGCTGTAAAGCTCCCATTGCTTGTTTACATTGTACAGTTTTCTTTCCTGTTCCAAAGATTTTCTCTATCCCTAATTTTTATTTTATTTTCTTTCCACAGATAAGATCTCTCTGCTCACTCAGAAATTGTGTCTTTGTTGTGTGGCCTCGCCTGACATCGATTTGGACAATATAGACATCGAAAAAATGGAATAGGTGAAACGAACAAAAGCACTTGGTGTGAAGTACTGTTTGGTTGTAAAGAGGAAGGAAGAGCAGAAGAAACAAGCCATGCAGCACAGACAATCAAGGATTCAATTATTAAGAAAGTAGGACAGAGAAAATTGAGAGAAGTTCACTAAAGCCATCTGTTCACCTTTTCCTCCCTTTTGCGCCTCATGAATGAGCCATATGAATAATGAAGAAAGAAAAAAAAATGCTGTCATACGTAACTGCCCAACAAACAACACCCTACACAGATGAACTCATGACACTTTAATTACATGGTAGTACACAATGCAGTGTGGGTTTTGCAGAACCTTCTACATGTGCCATGTACACTTAAGCTCACACACATGCACATAAGCTAACCAAAAGCCTTAGGGTGACACCACAGCACACGGAAACAAACCTAATCTAGAGGCAATCGACTCAGCAAACATGTCCAAGGTATTCACGAGGCAGGAGGTGTTACAGAAAAATGCAGAGCTGAGGTTGCGATAAGATCTGTAAATGCCTTATGTTTTTCTTTGGTTGTGTTGCAGGTCATCAGTAAGAGTTACTGTAGATCCTGTGGTTGTGGTTCAGTTCAGGATAGGTATTTATAGGTAGTAATATTAAATCAATGTGTGGTTCTCACTTGAACAAACCTGTAAAGTGCACATGCAATTTTGCACATTACCATTTTGTTTGTTTCTGCCTTAGTAATAGAAAAGCTTTATTCAGAGGCCTGCCTCACAAAGCAAGTTCCGTAGATCCAGGATCTCTTTCCATGAAACATCCCCAGTTTAATGTGTTAGTTTTGGCATTTATTGTAACCTAAAATGAACCAAAGTGGCCGCTATGACATCATCAGTCATCAGATTATCAATAATCATCACCAACTGAAGAGGCAGAATTAGATGAGAGATCAAAGTATCTTTACAAACATGTTAAACCAAAATCATGTTTATTAGATTTCACTGTTGGAGTATTCAAGGTGTTGCACATAGTTGTTGAAAAGGTTGATCATTTTTAGGACTCCAGGGCTTCACCAGGGTAACAAATACATGACAAATGGACATTTTTTCACACAGTACATTGCTCCCAGAGTGGTGCACCTATCTATTATTCTTTACACACCTATCTTTACTCCATTCCAGCCATGCGGTGAATTCACTGTCACAGCTTGGACATCCCAGCATGCATTGGAATAAAATGACATAAATAGAACAGTAAAGATGATTCAACAATGCAACATGGTAAATTGAGTGGAACCGTTTAATGAATGTCTTTAAAGTGGGATTTGACCAGAAACTTAGGTCAGATAGGATGTGTATGACAGGATGTACCACTTCATGTTGGACCTTAAATTCCAGTGTGACAAAGATTGTTTAGTGTTTACTTCTGCATTTTGACCTTATTTGCTGCGGTGTAGTTTAAAAAGTGAACATTCAAATGTTAATATTGAGAACCGGATGTATATGTACCCCATGAATGAGTATTTCAGTTGTCAAACAAACCTGTTGCAATGATAATTCACTTTCCTCTCTACAAACAGTTGCTTTTCTGTCTGTCTCTGGGATGTGCTGTCAGTTTCCTGCTTTTATTTCATGAAGTTAACAAACACACAGACTCAGAGAGCTGGTTGCTGTTTTTCTTTAGGGCAGCTTATGAATAGCACTTTTTTTTCTTTTTTTTTTTGAAATTGGTAAAACCCCAGTAATAGCCTAATTGTCATTAATCCATTAGTTTTTCCGTGCTTACGAAGTGCATTGTGGCATTGGGAATTTCACACAGCAACCAAGCAAAAGTGGTTTCTCAGAAATTTGGCAGGAAAACAAGCCAGATCACTACTACGTAAAATTATACAGTCCACCAGGGTTGTTTTAAAGAATAAGTCTAGTCAGTGGACGGAGGTAAAGGCTACATTTGGGTTCAGCACTCAGAGACAGCCAAATTGGAATTCCCCTCCCGATACAATGATGCACTTCGCAACAAAATTTCTTAAAAGGCCAAAGTGACATTTCAGTTCATGTAAACAAGCAAATTGTGTTTATGATGGAGTCATCTTCGAAGTTGATCACCATGAGGGAAGTGATTCAGGTGCGTAAGAACAGAAAGACTAATGGATTAGTGATAATTAGGCTTTCACTTGGGGTTTACAAATTGGACAAAAAATTTGTGATGAAAGTCATACACTGCTTTAACATCTGTTTTAAAACGATAACGAAAGCCAAAGGAATCTATAAATATTCCCTGACCTACCAGCCACCTCTTCTCGGACAACTGATTGGTCAATAGTGATCAGAAGGTGGTATTTGAAGACATTTTGATGTTGAACACTACTTTCTCCAGAGCAGCTTCTTGGATACGTTACCATGTTGATCTACCTTGGTTAGAATTTACTTCACTAATGATCCTTAATCCTGTTTTGTGATTCAGACCCCTAGTCTGTTGCTGATGTCCATAGGCCAGGGGTGTCAAACTCATTTTTGTTCAGGGGCCACATTCAGCCCAATATGATCTCAAATCAGCTGGACCAGTAAAATTATAGCAGTGAAAAAAGTAAAATTACATTAAGATAATGTTTACATCTACGTTTCCTTAAAAATCTGAATAACATAAACAACTTGAAATGTCTTAAGAAAAAAGAACTGCAATTTCAACAATATTTTCCCTCAGTTTGCCTCAATTACAAGTTACATTACAGTTACAAATACACAAAACCTTTAATAACAGGCAGAATATTGGTAAAATTACACTTCTCTTAAGACATTTCAGGTTGCTCGTATTTGCTCTGGTTATTCACATTTTTTGTAAAAAAAGATAGTTTGTTAATATAAAGATTTTATGTAATTTTAGTTTTTTTTACACTAAAACAAAGATAAAGCCTGCAGTTTTCATTATTTATAGGTTATTATCACATTTTACTGGTGTGACCCAGTTGAGATCTAACTGTTCTGTATGTGGAACCTGAATTAAAATAATTTTTACACCACTGATTGTTAATATCTTAAGTGTAATTCATCCTAGGGGCCAGATTGGACCCTTTGGCAGGCCGGATTTGGCCCTCGGGCCTTATGTTTGACACCTGTGCTATAGACTGTGGAGGAAGCAAACATACTGGTGTAAATGTTTGGAAATTACTGTCTAGCTGATGAGGAGAAAGTGGTTTACAAAGTTCCAATTGACTCATGCAGTTTTTGTGTGTGAAAAGTTAGTCTGAATCCTTCCATTCCAGTTGTCACTTTTAAATTCATTGTAGCTGAATCCTTCCATTGCATCATCAGGGCTGTTTTAATGTGTGAAGCTTCATGAATATGCCTTAAGGTTTGTTTGGGGTTTTTTTTGTCCATGTCACGTCTTACAAAGGGTGATATGAATCTGATTTAGTTTTGATTGTTTCACGTTGTTGTGATTGTACGAGAAGGACATCTCCAAATGTTTTCTGTTATCAGAATGGGGTCAAACTATGTACAAACCTCAGGATCAACCATACTAATGTGCACACATTGTTACTGATATATTTATTGTATTTCTTTTATACCCACTATTGTCTTAATAGTTTGTATAATAGAGTATTTAATATAATGTTGCCTTCATATAAGTATGTCAATAATTTGGGCCATTAAACGGGGCTGTGTGTTATAAAAGTTGTTGGACCAGTGATCCGGAAACATGTGTCTAAAACAACTATCTCAGCTTTTTGATCTTTTAGTGATTTACACTCTAAAAAGCAGCAAAACCTCAGAAATGACAGAAAAACTGTGTTGTGGGACTTTCTGTCAGTGTAAAAACCCTAACCTATTTTTGATATTTTGACACTTTTTTTTAAAGAGTTTTCTGGGCAGTTACTTCCTTCAGTTACAGACTTCCTTCAGACTTCACATTAACGTCTGTCTTGAGATATGTGAACTCGTGTCCAGCTGTTAAGTCACCGCTGACTATAACAGGTCACACTAGGGCCCTCACAGTTTAGTAAAAAAGTAGAAATTGCGATTGTGGGTAAGATTTTTATATGAACTGGTACTTTCCATCACAAATGTTGTTTCATCAACACTAATCATTAGAAATGCAAGGTCAAAAGTGAAAACCTAATCTGGTACAAAATACAATCAAATATTGTATCTTCATGTACCATGTTTTGCAGTTTTATACATATAAAATGTCACTACATAGGAAATGTTTTTTTTTTGTTTTGCTTTAAACAGTTCCACAGATCACCCAAAGTCCTCTTAGATCTGGACCCTTAAATTGCAGAATTTTTTGATTATACAATTTCCCAACCTAATTCTGTGGTCAGGATGTCATTAGTTGTGCATATCTGCTGTTGTAAAATGTCTCCAGTGATTAGAGTAATTGCCTCTGATCACATGTGACTTCCCTGCTCAATATACAAATAAACAAGCCCATCTCTTGTCTAAAATATAGTGGAAGCTTTTGTTTAGCATTAAGCAGATAAGCTTTGTAATGTTTCTTTGTAAATACAATCCACTGTGGTGATAAATGCTGCCCGGCCACAGCTTTTAAGATGGACTGTAATTTCTGTGTATTTCATCTATGAGGAGACACCATGACCAAGTCAGTACCCTATATGACCACTTTGACTGGTTCATTTGTCTTTGCTCTGTTGCATGGCATACCTTTTAGTAATGGTTGAATCTTCACACCATATATGTATGAGTATCTGCAGGATTATGTGAACTCTGGATTCTGCATTTCCACACAGAGAAAACAAGTGACGAAAGTCTTGCATCACCTGGGTGAAACAGCAGCTCAACACATTTAAAGCACTGGTAAAAACATTTTCATGAACTATCCTATGCTAAACCGAGCATGTCAGCTCAGGATTCAGTCCATTCATGCATTCTAGGATACCACTTCAGATGACCAGGAGAATGTGGACAGATGTGTCCTAGGCTACATCAGAATGCCTCTTGATTGAGGTCATGCCTTAATTTATTTCTATCCATATGTGATCACGTTTGTCAAGACAGATGTTAAGGCAAGAGTCTTTACTGTCATAGTACAGCCACTTGGACAATGTGGGGAATTGCCAGATCTGAACAGGATCTCTAACATCTGGCTAAGTTTACAGTGAATGTGGCATTCAGGCAGTGGTACCATTTAGTGTTTGTAGCTGAAGAGACTTCTTCCAGACAGATGTGTACTGTAGCTGGATGTAATCAGGTTTTTAACTCGTAAAGACCAAAACAGCCACTGGTGACCAAAATCATGAGGAAGATACTATAATAAATGGTGACAAAAACGCTTAAAGTAGTACTAGGTCTTTATAGGTTAAACTAATATATTCTCTCAAATCCAAAAGCAGTTCCACAACACCAGTCAGAAAAACACAGACACACTTATTGTTTTATGGGGCTGAAATTTTCCACCAAATTAGCTGGTATATGTTTTTGAATAAAATCCTGCTATGATGTATTGTGTAGTTCAGTGTAGTTCACAGTGTTTTACAAAGTGGTCCTATTCATATTTGGAAAGTAAAAAAAAAAAAATGTCAACAGGCAAGAGTGTACTTTGTGTTTTATCTGAATAAAGGTGACTATACAATGTGCACTGTGAACTGAGTTTTACTTGAGCAGCTCCATAGTCATCCATCTACAAACTGGACACATCAACCCTGCAGTTGTCAGGTGTTTTGCAACCACTAGAGGTCACCACTCCACACCATTACGCCTCATCTTTCCAACTGCAGCTTCATTTTTAGGCTGTGTGTATGTGTAAGTGCTGGTTTAATTAATTTGTTGCCTGACCTTATTTATTTCATCTATTAGGTTTTAAATTGAGATTACATGTTTTAAAATTTTTAGAAGTGATGTTGAGGGTATGGATATGCCACCCACAGTTAATCCACTGATCTGCACATTCAAAGTAATTGGCAGAAGAATGCAGTGGTACATTTTACAGTAACTACTTTTAATCAAGTGCTGAATTTAAGTACAAATTTGAAGGCCTTGTACTTTATTTGAATACTCAAACAGCTTTATACTCCTTCTCTGTATCTCAGACAAATATTTGATAGCTTTCCAGTAAAGGCATCTTTGCAAGTGTTCCTTTTGAATCTCTGTAATGAACTGGAGGACGAAGTGTTTCGTTTTTGTATTGAGATTATATCTTCGTCTTTCTTATGTTAATTAATTTTTTAAAAAAATGCATTAAATGAAGCTGAAAACAAGCGTGTTTTTTTCTGAGCTCAAGAAAGATTTCTCTTTACAGGCATGCAGTTCTGACTGGGCAGTGAAGCAACAAACATACAGAATGTGATGCCTTGTAGATCAAACAACCAACAGTTAAAGTAGATTAAACAAGTTCACCTAGGAACATGTGCAGCAGAAAAATGAACCAAAAACAGTATTGAATAGTAAAACATTAGCAGGTACCATTTTACTGCACAACTAATTACAGGGACTTTTTTAAAAAATTTAATTAATTTAATTTTATGCACTATGTCTACATTTGTGTTGTTGAACTTCTAATGCTAGCTCTTCATCATATAGAGTTCTTCAAATCATTTGGGGTTAATATCACTAGATACTGTAATATTTTAACAGGAGTTACTGGCTTGTTTCAAACACTTTTTGATGCGTGACACCTTCAGTCTGAGATGGCTGATTGCAGTAGCCATGCACACAGTCTTTCAGATATACATTGAACAACATGTAAACACAACACTTTTGCTTTTGACGAAATCAAGGATATAAAATGTTTTCTATGAACACAACAGACCTGTTATTTATATACCTGTTAGATATTCTGCCCAGTAGACGGGCATGACATATCAGAACGATGATCAGAATTGCTGTCTCACAATAAAAGGACACTCTGAAATGTGTAGTTTTATTCTGAAAGGAGATGTTTAGTAGTCACTGAATGATGGATGTCACAGGTATGCAGAGGAGGGTCAGAAAACCAGTAAGGATCTGATGTGACCCCCATCTGTGTCATGTAGTTCAACAAATATCCTTCACTTAGAGTCTCTGAGGTTGTCTAGTGTGACCCATGAAATGGCCCACTCCTCTTCACTGGCTGTGACATAGCAGTGATGTGATGACAGGTTGCAGTCAGATCAAGACCATAGAGAGGACGACGAGCTGTGCATGAGCTTCACTGAGACCATGTCTGACAGTTCGTGCAGAGATTCTTTGGGAAACCAGTTATTTGATCAGATGTAAAGGTGGTCTCAGATGATCTATAAGTGGAGATGCCTGATGTGGAGGTCCTGGACTGATATGGTTACACTCCGCTTGCAGTGGAAAGACCGGGTGGATAGTGCCAAAGTCTAAGAAACTACCATGGATATAATTTATGGAAGAGAAATTAACATTCAATTCATGAGCAATATCTCTGCAGTTTTAGTATGCATGTATACTGTAGAGATGTCCAGCAAATGATCTCAAAACTGCTGCAATCTGCGTCCGAATGCTATATGTTAAAACTACACATTTTAGGGAGGTATTTTAGTGTGACCAGCCTACGACACACCAGTGTAATAATAATACTATCTATTCTACTCAGCATTGTCATAGGCCAAGCCTGTCAGGCAAATGAAACACCCATTAAACACCACCATTTGGATTTAGTACAGTACATCTTGATCTCTCTAGGGTCATCTATCTTGAAGTTTTCTTAAATAATCACGTATAAAACTTCGTTCAGAATAGTCCAGTTTTTTCTCTTTTCCCTTGGCTGTGTTTTATTGTTTTCTTTGTCCACATGATCCAATACAGCCTGTGTAATACTCATATTTCTTCAAAATACATTGTTGGTTCAATGCTGTTTCAATATTTCTTATATATTCCTGTTGTGCCTATCTTGATACAGAGACTGAGATGTGCACATTTATGGTCACTGTAGTAATTATTACTACAGTGTATCTTATCTTAGATAAGATATTAATGATGGCACTGTTTCAGACTTCAACCTACTTCCATTTTAATTTGCCTTCTGTACTTCTATGCATGGTACCGTTGCAGATTCTCATATTTAACCACTTCTAATTCTTAATATAACATTATTTCCTCAGTTGATTGTAAGATATGTTTCTCAGAATAACTAGCTCATACACACAACCAAAAACACAAATTTGGTAAATAGTCAGTACTGCCCTCTCCCCTCCTTGATGGATATTTACACTACCCAGTGCCTCAGCAGAGCTCAGATCATCATTAAGGACAGTTCGCATCCCAGCTCTCAGCTGTTTGATCTTTTGCCCTCTGGCAGGTGCTACAGGTGCATCAAGGCAAGGACAAACAGACTGAAAAACTGTTTCTTTCCGAGAGTCATCACCACCCTGAACTCCCACATGTAACGTCTGCCGCCATCAATATGATGGACAATGTGCAATACCTCATACATACTACCTCAACATTCATTCACCCTATGCAATACAATCACTCCCACATGTAATGTATATCCATCTGTGAATATTAATCACCCTGTGCACTATAATTATTCTGTATATATTCAACCATACAATACAATGCATTTTTTACATGTTTTTTTTTTTTTTTACATTTTTTATATTCTCAATTTTGGGCTTTTAACTTCATATTATATATAAAGCTAACTGCACTGTCTTGTAGGACTTATCTTGGACACACTTTGCACCTTATATTTTATATATAGTTATCTGTTTGTACTGTTACCTGCTTGCACTGAAAAAGGAGAACTTTTCCAATCTCGTACATTCAGTATAACGACTATAAAGGGCATTCTATTCTATTTGCACTGGGTATTCTGTTAACATCTGTTAGAATTACACATGCATATAGCCCAGGGTTTGTGTGTCAAACATATTCTGTAATTATTTTGTTGTGGGCTAATTTGTGTTACACAAATTTAAATAATATCCTTGTTTTATGGGACATGACATTTTTTTTCCAGCTGACCACGACCACCCCATCCATGCCTCCGGGAGAGTGGGGGTCAGGCAGGGGTGGACTGACCAGTAGGACATTCTGTCACAGTCCAGAATGGCTGTCCCACTGACAGCCATCTGATGTGGTGAATTGGGGGAAAACAAACAGTGATATTAACATCAGAACAACAGGTGGTGCCAATACAATTATTTAGGCCAGTGGTCCTCAAACTTTTTATACTGCGTAGCACCTGAGAAACAATTCAGCTCCCCGCGTACC
>JAPTYQ010000003.1:1398843-1419289 GCA_029814465.1 Ostorhinchus cyanosoma
AAACAAAGTCCTAACTTTTTCACCTGCTTGTATGTGAGGCACATGTTCTGAAATTGCACAAAAGCCACGTTCATGGTTTTATTTGATAAATAAATAATCTAGCTCATTGCACTGCATATTTTTTAATAGAATGAATGTGTTGATTCAGAATGTACTTAATTTGGGAATTGGGTGTGAATTGTATGTATCACATCGCCAGATGCCACACACGTATCTTTAATATATCAGATTGTAGATGCTGTATCGAGATACGTATCATATCAGCCTTACAACTAAGTTTCCCAACCCTAATGTTCACAGAAGAATTTAGCAAAAAATTCCCTTGTTCAATGTTGAATATTTAATCCTCTGTGCAGTAATGCTGCACGATCGTAGTCCAAAGGACATGATAATGGAAAAAGTCTTCACCTACTGTGCCTAATGGACATATAATTTAGGTGTACCGACTTTTTGTTTTAAATAACAGAATTGCAGAACTAAGTTACGCTAAAACTCTCCTACTAACTGAATGAATGAGGAAATCAAACACCATGTGTGTCTGAAAATGGGGTGGAGACATGGAGAAACTCAGGGTTTCGTTGACACAAACCTGCTCCCAACCAGTTTAGATTTACAGAGCCTGCTACTATGGTAACTGACCCAGAGTTTAAGTTACCTCTCTTTGTGAAACAGGCTAGAGTTCCCCCTCTCTGGGTTGAGTTTCTTTCCTTTGTGAAATGTTAAACTCAAGGTTTTCCTCATCTCAAGGTTAACAAATATCACAGTTTTCCTTAAACCCACTTTGTGAAACGGACCCCAGGTTCAACCTTCAAGTCAGACAGATTTACTGAAATGCCTGCATATTACTCATAGAAGTACCTATAGTCTACTTATATTTCGATGTCTTATAAATAAACAGACAGTATTAGTTTAAAATTTTTGTTTATTAAAAATTGAAACCAAACAAAAGGTGCAAAAAAATAAAACAAGGTGCCTTGAGATTAAAAAGGAAATAAACATTTGTGAAAGATTCGGGCTTCTGCATCAGTGTCTGGACCAGCTGGTCCAGGACAGCCAGTCTGGAACTCCAAGGTTACCCTCCCTTTATCTCTTTCCTACATGAAAAGTAATAAAAATGGAACAAGTGGTGCCAGGCACAACAAACCCTGCTGCTTGCAAATGCTTTACCTGATTTGCCTAATCTCTTATCATTGCGAAAACATATTTTTGGTGACCTTGTGCTTGACCTTTGACCTACATTCACAGAAATTTAATGGGATTTATTCTGGAGCACCACACCTTTCCTGAAAATTTTATGGAAATTGGTCAAGTACTTTATGCGTAAAGTTGCAGACAGACAGAAAAACGGAACAAAAAACGATACCCTCATCTCCCCTTCGGGGAGCAGGGTAAAATTGATTAACATAATACATGATGACAGATTCCTACCAGTATGATGTGACATGTGAAATGTCTTACCTGGGCTGTTGTAAAGAGCAGTAGACAGTGGACCAGCACACAAACGAGCACGGGTTTGGAAAAAGAGGCGAGTCCGTCCGGTCTATTTCAGGTGGAACTCGCAATACATAAACAATAGATCAGTGTTCAACTCACGGCGACAACATGAATACATCCAGTTCTGTGATTTAGGTTTAGCTCAGTCTGTTGACCAGTTAGCATTAGCATTAGGTTAACCTGACGTTTGACTAAAACTGTGACATCCATATAATTTCTTTGTTCATTGGTCTGGTCCACTGTGATCGTCATGGTCCTTTAGTTTCTTATAATCCTACATAAGTTTACTTGAACTTTACTGGAAACTGAGAAAAACAATATTTCTGTGAAAAATATAACTTTAAACAAAGAGGTATGTTCAACTATTCATATGATGAACTTGGACAATATCTTACAGTGGAGTAGCAAAACTGTATCACATTGTCTTTACTAAAACACAAAGATGCAAAAAAGTCACACACTAACCACACCCTCTCTCGTTCTCCCTCTTCTATCTTCTCACCCACTTCATTCTCATCCTCCTGTTTACTCAGGTCTTTTGCACACACACACACACACACACACACACACACTTACATACGTAATGACTTCTCTATCCTTCTGGGTATCTTTGTTTTACACATTAGGGCGTCATTGTTGGACGTTTTTAAACTGTTATGAGATGCAAAATTGCTTTGTCTTGCTCAGCTTTAGTGGTATGAGATTAGAGATTCTTGAGGTTTTTGACTAGAACAACAGTTGTCAATTTACCTGCATGACAAAAGTTTTTGTCGTTAGTGTGTGAGCAAGAAATCACTGGTATTTTCCCATGGCTTGAGATTCAGATTTTCTCATTTTCTCAAATTACTCATTTCATATTGCTAACAACACATTTGAAAAACCACAGTGTCTACTAGTGTTTACTAACAGGGTGCTGCCGTGACTGTGTTTTGGATGGTGCACCGAGATTTGTCGAATGGAAATGTTTTGTTCTGCCGAAAATCAACTGTTGTTCGTCTCGGTTTTGGATAAAATGGCAAAAACAGTGCAGAGAAACATGGTAGATATCATGTTTTGTAAAAAAGTGATTACATAACCTTGAATTGAGACAAAATGTGAAGCTTGTTTTGGCAGTAAATGAAAATTGTTTTTAAATTGGCATTTATTGCATTTTGGAACCAAACTCTTTATTAGAAAATTGACCCTTCCTTCTGCGGCTTTCTCGTCAGTCCAAATCACGAGACTAAATATGAAGATAGCTGAACCTGACATTCTTTCACTTTACCATGGAAAAGAGCAGGCTTTTTTTTCTCTTCCATGTAGTCACAGACGAGAGCAGTAGAGTCATGTGGGAATGAATGTGATAGATCGATCTGTGTTTATTTAATTATTTGATAAATTTTATCACTTTAGAACTGAAGCGCTCTTGCTCAATTTAAAATGTTCATAAAGTTCAAACCTGAATATATAGAGAGAGTAAAAGTGAGGTTGTCTTAAGAGAATATCTGTGTGCACAATTATTTGGCAAATATCCCTTTGCAGAATTATTAGGCAACTAAATGAAAAACAAATATTTCCCCATCTCACTTTTGTATTTTCATCTGTTAAAGTGAAAATAATGAACAAACAACTAAAAATAAATAAAGAAGATACAGAAGATGAAGACTTCAATGGATTTGTGACAAAATATTGATAAAAAATGTGTGTATTTTTAAATGCGTAGTAGAATAAAGTTCAACCAAACTCACTGTTTTGCTTCCATTACCTAGTTTTAGCATGCGCCATATAATACAGTGTGCCTTATGTATGGCTTAAGTACAGAAATAGACCTCGTAATTAAGACTGCATCTTACAATCCGGTGCACCTTATGGTGCGGAAAATACAGTAAATCCCTTTTTTTCATCCATTTTCGCTGAAGTAAAGAAGCTGTCTAATTCTGCACATGTTAATATATGGTGTTAACATTTTAGACCATACTCTCCTATTATACAAGTATATATCACCTGTGAAATTTAATTTATATAGTTTAGAGATGGAAAACTTGCATAAATATGATGATGATATGGTGAAAATACTCATTTGCCTAATAAGTGCACACACTGTGTAGTTAAGATGTATAATGGGATATGAAAACAGTTTTATAATAAAATCCAAGCCCTCCCATGAAGCATGAATACGTAAATGGTGGCAGCAACAGCCTAGTTTATATAATCTAAAGACATAATTAATTTAACTGGAGAGCATCAATAGAATTTACCTGTGTAATACAGTGCATTCTAGCCAGTAGTGCCACCTTTATTTATGGATACACATATAGTTCATTATTTAATCTTTTTTGCTTCTGATTTGTTGAAAAATGACAATGTTTTGTAATTGGGAAACATTTACAGCCTTTTCCACTGATGGGATTTAAGGGAAAAGTCATTTTTTTCCCTACAAGAACACAGTAGGATATGGTGAAACACATTGTTCTAATTATTTGCCCCGCAAAATAAAAATTAATTAAACCCACCTTATGAAGGGATAGATGAGAAGCACGAATGGAAGTTCAGCTGTTGTAAAGTTTCACCACAAAAGGTATTCAGCATTTTTATTGTGTAGCAAAGGATTATGAGCCCTCTCAAGGATGAAGAATTTGTGTTGTCATCTCAAGTTGTAAATCATTCCTCAGCTGCTGGTCCCTGTCGGCATATAACCTTTAATGTCAGCTGCATACACACACATACTTCTACTGGTTAATTTCTCTGTCAAGCTGATGAACATGGTAATGTTTCCCCTACAATTGTAAATAAATAATAATGAGTGAAGGGGTGAATTGTGATTCAGCCTGAGTCTTTACTCCAAACATTTTAATTTCCAGTCAGTGTGAAAATGGCAAACTCAAGGAAAAGAAGAATTGTTGTCCCTAATTCTGAATT
This sequence comes from Ostorhinchus cyanosoma, assembly GCA_029814465.1. NCBI lineage: Eukaryota > Metazoa > Chordata > Actinopteri > Kurtiformes > Apogonidae > Ostorhinchus > Ostorhinchus cyanosoma. Next base: position 1,403,236 of record JAPTYQ010000003.1, read on the forward strand.
TGGAACATATGAACATATCTCACCCCCCCCTTGTGTTTTTTTTTTTTAAGCTGCCCAATAAATTGTTATTCTGTTTTTAACACAGTAATGATTTAGTCAAGGCTGCAGTACGAATGAGTGGGACATAAATCCACTCTATTATTTGCAAATTACACCCACAGTGTTTACTGCATTGCTTGTAAAGGAGAGTCTGCATTCATGAAGGCACTGTGAAATAAATATCACCAGGAAGGATTAAGCATGACATACATGCAGCATGTGAACAGTGAATGCAGCTAGTGGCTAATTTATATGGTTGTTGTCATGGAAAAAAAATCATTTGTAAATTGGTCTATTTTGTGAATTTAAATATTTACTCTAAATGCAGAATATTTTTCGGACGTCTTGTGCCATTTTCCTTGACATTCACCAGGTCACAGGCACCCAGTTATGGGTTTAGGGTTACAATTGAGTTGTATGTAAGTTGGTAGAGTTGAGGTTGTATTTCAGCCGCATGTTAAAAACAGAAACTAGAAGACAAGATTTGAGATGAAGTGTAATACATGCATATTGCACTTGCACACTCTCTGCTATACTTCTATACCCCAGCTTATAGGGGTAGGTTTCTATGAAATGAGTGATGTTAAAAGCTTATATCTCTCCAGCAAAATGACTGGATTTGTTAACATCAACCTGTGCTTTTTAATCTTTATTCCCTCTCCCTAAGTGATACAGCAGTTATAAATAGGACAATCTGTATTTATCTTTTCCATGATTTGCTAATAAAGATCTAAACACTGTGAGCTTGTATGATCACAGTGGCAGCTTTCAGTGAAAAGAATGTAGTCTTTTCTTGCTCAAAATAACAAATGGAGCTGAATCAACCAATGTAATCCTGTTTATATGGTAACTGCATACCAGAGCTGCACCATAGGTGGTCATTTTCAATCAGACTCACGCCTAATGGACAAATCAAAAGTGGAACAAGTAGGGATACTGGTTCTCAGTCAGACATAGAGAATTTATTTAGTCACGAGATCGGAAAATCCGGGCCCATTTCTAGGTCGGGGCAAGGGGGGGCAATGCCCTCTTAAACAAACATCCTGCCCTCTCAAATGAAAATTTCTGAAGGTATGAAAAAGGAAAATGAGCTACACAACAGCAGGAGACATAAGGCTCCCAAAGAGTTGGGCGTACTGCGCACGTCCTGTGAGGGGCACAGACTGCATACACAGTCTGCGGACATTTGAGGTTTTATAGTAGACATGTCTTGTAGACATCTGCTTTGGGTCCACATTGAGCCTGCCTCGAGTACATGTGGACATCTGTGAGTTAAGTATGCCCGACTCCGTGGATGTCTTTAGGGAATTTAGTGAAGCGTCTAAAGTTTCACTTTCACTTTGTGTGGTTGAATGGTCTGTGTATATACTCATTGTGAGGTACGTATAGCACAGAATTCACCCCCATATAATACCTGGCTGGGCCGGTCCATAAGCATGCTGTACCAGAGGTGGCAAACATACAGCCCGCGGTCCAAAACCAGCCTGCCAAAGGTTTTAATTTGACTCACAGTAGGATGTGCAAAAATTATACTAAAATAATTAAGAGTCAAAGGTACTTGTTTTAATTCAGGTTCCACAATCGGCCCAATTGTGATCTCAAGTAAAATAATAGCATAATAATCTATAAATAATGACACCGAATTTAAATCAAAATTTCATAGTAAGTAGTATTGGACCCGTATTGGATCAGATCAGAAGCAAAAAAATCCAGATTGGAACATCACTAGCGGCAACACATCGTGTGCTTAAGCCCGCAGCTCTTAACTGCAGGTTTGTACGTACCATCTAATAATATGTAAATGTCATAAAAATAATCTGTCAGACCATTAATTGGGATAGAGACATTAATGTTGCAAGTCTCACAAATGACTTACATGCTGCTCTTCGCTGTTAAAATTTCAGGAGCAGCTGTCTGAATGCAATTTCAACTCCAGACATGCCTCACTTAATCTTGTCATCTCTATATTCAAATACCTCTCTTTATTCTGGCCTTAATTTTTCCTGCATGAGGACACAGATGACCTATAATTAGAGCAGAATCTCAATGATAAGTAGGGAAATCTGAACACATTTGCATGCACTGGGGTATAACGACCACTGGGGAAATGTTACTGAGGTGGAGAGAAACAAGTGTTTGTTCTTGTTAAGCAGGAAGCCTGACATGAAGGAAGTCAAAAATTACTGGTTCTGAATGAGGTGCCATTTATAACCCTTTTACAACAAAAAAAGCCACTTACATATGCCTTTTGTCTTCAGTATGAAAAGATGCAATTAATTCTTAGGTGTGATGAGTCAGTAGTCAGGCAGTAGTCGTGGGTATTTATGAGTTCCAGGTTTGATTGACACACACCACCCAAGTATTTTTCACTCCAGATTTGATGTGAACACATGAGAACATTTCTAATTTCACTAGGGTGATTTTGTTCTTCAAATCAGGCAAAAGGTAAAGTTGGCAAAGATATGTGAAATGGCTTCTCCTGACTCAAGGGGTATTGTAGAAGTATCTAGTTTCACACTTTGATGCATTTCTGACCTATTTAACATAAATTATGTTTTATAAACAGAACCAACTACTTATGATGGCTACATCTAACCAAATTGTCGCTAAAAATTCAAAATAAGGACCTTTTCAGTATTTACCAGGTGTCCACTAAATGTGACTTTTTCAGCTTTGACACCAAGCTTTGGTTATCTGCAGATACTGAGGACTAATCCAGTATTAAATGTTAAAATAGTTATTCATGCACCAGCACTTTGTCAAAAACAGTTCTTGAATAGATCAACATATAGATCAGAGCCGTTGTGACTGATCCAGTTGCCAGTAGAGGTGTAATGGTGCACTTGTTTGTACTGAACCATTTCAGTTCAGGACCTTCGATACAGTGTGGAGGTGTACCGAACAAATACATGTAGCCTATATGAAGAACACAAACACTCACTTTAGGTTTCCACACGAACCTTGAAGTGGAATGCACACAGTATGAGCAGGGTGCCCACAAGCAGAACCCACGTGGAGGGTTTCCCCAATATACATTCAGCAGTGGCGAATTCTCAGTGATGCTGCTGCTGCTGCAAAAAAAATCGACAACACTTTATTATGGGGCACCAATAAGGCGGAGGGGGTAAACATGACAACACAGAGTATAACAGAGGCATAGAAGCTAGTTCGGACATTTGAAGCTTGTTAAGTTTCACTTTTGGTTTTGGGTAGTTAAGGAGTGCAACCCCCCCCACCCCCCACCACTGGTCTCCTTCACTGTACCAAAAATGTATCGAACTGATCACTTAATCCCTACTTTATATTTCCTCACCTGACTTCATAAATCTTTTCTGATAGAAACCACTGACTGCTAACATCTCCCAGTACTCTAAAGCATAAAGGCAGTTGTCTCCTTTGCTTCTCAAAGTAGACAAGTTTGGCTATTTTTATCTGGTTTGCATGACAAAAAATGGATATAGTTGGTAATTGTCAGGAAAAAACAATGATTTGTGTGATATAGTTACATCCACAGTGGCCTAACATCTAACTTCCATCTAAAACCCTGTATAGGACATGCAATGCCAGATATTTTTTGCATTGAGTTTGAAACATTTTTGACCTTTCTGGATGTCCATGTTACTGAATTGGCAATGGCCTCCTTTCACACTCAGACTCTGATCGATTCCCACACTTGGCACTCACACACCAGTTACATCAGTACCAGTGAATCAGGACCAGAGGAGAAACTGGGACCAGTGGAGAAACAAAAAGTAAATCTTTCGAACCAAAAAACACATTCAGGCTTACACAAGTTCATAATTCATTATTATACTACATATTTGTACTTTAAACAAATACATTTTTGTTAAACAGACTGTCTTCTGGGCAATATCGGATCTTATTTCCAGCCGTTTAAACTAGAGCTGCACAATTTTGAGCATTGTCATTGTGAGGTACGTGTGTGCAATAGTAACATCGCAACTCCTGCAATGTTGGAGGCAAATGAACGCAACCTCTTCTCATCTAATTTCAAGGGTACTAGATAAACAGTGCGTGCACTGATCCACCAATCACATTCATTCTTAAGCAGTGTGCCAAAGCAGACCATTCCCCTGCACATGGAGTGTGTCGCTGGTAACAATGCAACATTTCTGCTGGTGAGGTTTTGCCATGGTGCAGCACCACATCTTGCCCCCTCAAATGAAAATTAGCTTTAGGAGGTAGGGAAAAGATAAATGAGTGATGAGTTTCACTTTCACTTCCGTGAGCGGAACAGGACGGACTGCACTGTTCTGTACCTCCATATTATTTAAGTTGGACCCCCTGGACCTACTGACCGAAGTGCCTTGCACCTTTTTACGCGCACCGCGCGTACACTCTGTCCCCGTACGTTCTCCCTGATTAACCATTTTGTTTCTTCAGGTTCTGATTGGCTGGATCAGATGGCGGGGATTCTTAAAAGCTGGAGGCGGATCCCTCTCGGGGCTCTCGCTCTCTCGTCTCTCGCTTGCTCGCTCCCGTCGGCTCGCTCTCGCCGTCCTGCTACATGCTAGCCACAGCCCCGTTCCATTGCCACTTTGACATGTCACCGTTGGATTCTTTGTTAATTTAGAGCTGGGTGACCCAGCTTGTCTTGCTTTAGTTCAGTTATTCTAACTCCTCTGTTGCTGGGCACCCTGACTCTCTGTGTTAATTTTGTGAGTTCTTTATTTGTAAATTAAACTATAATTTGTGAGCACTACATCTGTTGGTTGCCTTTTTATGTTTCGGTCTCCCTAACCCCTAGACGGACCGTAACACACCTATTGCCACAACTAGAGGAAACACAACTAATTTGCTTGACCATTTACATCAGCACCACACAGCCATTATATCCTCCTGAATATTTTTTTTTCATATTTCGAATATATATGCAGGGCTAAAAAAAATCACTATGTCAGTTTTTTCCAATATCATGCAGCACTAGTTTAAATTCTAACATACAAAGTGCATCATCAGGTAGTTTTTCTTACTCATTTGTCAGTATATGTTTGTTCCTTCAGGAATGTTCTGCCATTCTGTCCATTCAAAGCCTGATGTAAAGAGCCATTGTTGACATGCCTTTAGATGACTTTCACACTAAGCTAGTCATCTGATGGTACCTGACCTATCCTAACTACAAGCTTCACACAGCCTGTGTTGAAATTTCTGTAGTGCTGCCTCGTATGTGTTTTATCTGTACAGTGAGATTCCTGAAGCTACAAGCTGGTGACTCTGATTCAGTCAAAGCATAGAAATGTTATTTTCCATCCCACAGGTGACAGAGTGGATGTGGTTGCTGCTTTAATGGGCATCTTTATTCTCAAGTTCAAAACTCTTTGTAAATTCCTAAGTGTTAGCAGGTCATGTTATTTCTAACCTCTTCCTGTAGGTATGTGTGGATCTGTATATATGTTATATGTGCTGAAAACTAGAGAAAGATAAGTTTTGCAGCAATGCATAGTGGCTTTGGTAAGAGTGTTTGAAGGTCATCTCATACAACTCTCTGTAGTGTTTGTCTACCGTACATCTGCCTTTCCCAAACTTAAGGTTGGGGCCCCAAATGGGGGCATGGGCCTGTTTTTGTGTGACACTGAATGAATTTTTTGAGTATTTTAACTTGGAATTGTTTGTTTCTTGTCTGTTAGTTGGAAAACACACAGATTTTAAAATGTGTATTTTTTCCACCTTAAAAAAATATAAAAACTAAAACTGTCACTAAATTTAAATTTTCACCATAGCCTTAGCTAACATTAGTGGTCAGGGTTAGAAGCAATTGCTGATTTTACTCTTAACAGGTGTTACTGCGTAGTAGTGGCGGCTGGTGGTCTTTCAAAGAGGGGAAGCTCATTGTCTGCTTAAATCATAAAATTTGTCAACTTATTTATATGTAAATTCTGCCCTCCATTCCTTTTCAAGAAAATGGTCTGTGACCCTATTGTACCAAGTAGGCGTCTTTTCCAGGGACTTGAACAAGGAAATGTTAAAATTATGTTTAACTGAAATGAGGAAATACTAGGAGTGTGTTTTATTTACGGTGTAAGAAATGAACAGGTAATTTCGCCGAGCAAATACCAACAAATGGGCTGCCATTTGCCTTGCAACTTCTCTTACAAAGTCTGCAATGGGACTGAGCTGAGCTGTCAAGTGATGGTGTATATCTGAAAATTCCTGTCAATCAAAACGGGATTCAGCCTGTTGACTGATCCTCCAGTCATTATGTGGAAGCTCAGCGTCCAGGTCAGCTGAGGCCCGCCCACAGCTCCATTCATCGAAAGAGACGCTGAGCGTCCAGGGCAGGACAAAATCGTGGCATTTATCCAATGAGTGATGAGTTTCGAGACAATGAAAAAAACTGTTCCATGCTCCCTCATTGACTTCAATAGACGCTGAGCTTCTACGGACAAAATGCATTGACCATAGACCATATGAGGAAATGGTGCTATGGGAATGTATGAGAAGTTAACATCAACTTGTATTAAGTATCTGATTCTGAACAAACTCGTCTTCAAGATGACCATGTTCTAATGCATTGGTAGTCAATGAAATGTTAACACAACCGTACATATTTGACCATTTAATTTTTGACATTTTCCCTTGCAGTCTTGGAGAAATCGCCTCTGCTGTGTAGCCAATTAACAGAACAGAATTTTATACAATCAGATGAGGGGAAATCATAAAAAAAACATTTTTTACAATCCAAAACAAAAAGTAACAATATCTACCAATGTGTTCAACACATGTCGAAGTACATCTTCTACTACTTAACTACTATTACTCAATTTGTAGTCTATAGATTAAATTAACTCACCTTGGCCAACTTCTGGCCAAAGGGGTATTGTAATAATTTTGTTGTCGGTCTGCCAGTTTGTCCATTCAACAACATATTATTGGTGGCTATGGCTCACCCGAGGATATGGATGGATGTGGATAATATGACAGGGATTCAAGACCTAGCCATAAGGATTTTCTCCTGCTCATGAACCACTTTGACATAATTTTAAGTTGTGCTGACAAATAATGGAGTTGTAGATTGGGCAGGGAAAGCCTATTAGATCCTTTGGCCTAGTAAGCTTAGAGAACTTGACTCTTTGGTGTTTATTATTGCAAGTGTAGCGAGAGAGTTCAGTGACCAAATTTTTTGATACTGACAACAGAAAAGAACATTCCACTTGGTCAAAGCCCTTTTAGGCATCAAGGGAGGCTATCAGTGCTGGATTTTTAGATCATCCAGGCCGGCGGATGAGCTATTGCCATCGTGCTTCATCCGTCCATCCACAGTTTACGAAAATCATATCTCCTTCCTCAATTCTTAACAGATTTCAATTTTGATTGATTCATTGGCTAGATCTAAGCGCTGGGCACAAAACGTATCACTTTGTGTATCAAATTTGCCTTTGTAAAGAATTTATTTACAACTTTGTTCATTTTTCCAGTCTTTCATTAAAACTGTTTGTCCTCCAGGCAGTTCAGCATTAAATGCTGAACTTTTTGGTGCCTTTTGGCATCTTTTGGAATTTTGTTGTCTTCTGGGGATTAGTCATACCGGTATATCCATAAAGAACTTTTTTCCCGCACTTTTTAAAGAAAACAATAAGTACAAATGACAGAAAGCTCAAAACAAGTTTGAACCGTGTATTCTCAGAGTGTTAAAGCACTGGTACAGGAAATGAAGCCAGAGCTTGGCTAGTTATATTAGCAATATTAGCATGTAAAGTTAACTGGAAAACTGTTTAGTCACAAACATAAATCACTAGGAAATGTAACGTTGGTCAGATAGGAATGAACTGGGGCTGTTCTGTAAGAGCGGGTGGTGGGGGTGGAGGAGACTGAAGGGAGATATGCACGGACCAGAGTCGGTGTCGGACCCTGAGCCCGAACCGGAGCTCAAGACGGAGCCGAGCGAATTATTGCTGTGCAGCGCGCATGAATCTTCGGGAACGAGCATTGCGCGTGCCTGTATTCTAGCGGTGTGGCTTCAGAGGGATGTCTGAAGGAAAGGGTTTGGACTTTTGAACAGTGTATTTTCTAAATGTAGCTTGCTCGTATCCCACCTTTAAGGAAATGAGAGAGAGGGAGGATGCTCCGGAAGCTCCTGGGGAAAAAGGTGCGCCATAGGAAGAGGAGGAAAAAAAGTCAAAGTTTTGATTTTTGAAATCGTCTACAACAAAAAACTCGAAATAATCAATAAAATCGATTTACTGCCCAGGCCTAGTACATTGTATGCATCATAACGGCTGCCTCGTTGAGCGCAGGGGCATTGTCCCTATGTTTGTGAGTGTTAAGACAGTGAACAACATTAAGTGCACGGTGTGCATTGTCTGTACCAGCTGTGGCCCAGTTGGTAGAGTGGGTCGTCCAATGACCAAAGGGTCAAAAAGGTGTATTCACCTTCATGAAGGTCACTGATTTGTTAAAGCCTGGAGCTGAGTGAAATCTCAAGCATCCATCTTGATCTGGATCACATGACCCTCCCCTTTATTTATTTTCTAAATTGGTAAACAAAGTTCTTTGGTTCTCAAACTGAAAAAGTGTGGGAACCCTTGGTCTGTATCTTTGAGGTAAAAATGAACAGAAACTGTATCCAGGTTTGATTCCCTTTCTGTATTGAAGGCTGAGAACTGAGCTAACTGTTCTGTGAAACATCCATATTATTTAAAGCGTTTCATTTGTACCTCATAGGGTGATACTGGCAGGTTTCTGTTCATTCTACAACAATTTCCTTCCTTCCTTTCAGTGGTTCTGTGAAGCATTTTAGAGAAAATGAATAAGACCTCATTCCTCAAGGGGAACCTGCACTTTTCCACTGCTCAGACAGGATAATAAGGATCCTGAAGCTATACAGTCTTTTAGAAGTGGTTATAAAGGACTAAATCGGGAATTCAGTTCATGAGCAATATTTCTGCTAGTTAGTTCTGCATTTGCATTTGGTCTGCTACAGTGTCACCTCTCCTCATAAACATGAATGTACATATGCTTCTGCATATGTATTATCCACCAGGAGACCTGTCCCACACCTTGCCTGCAGTTTTAGATTAACAACCAGTTCTTTCTAGCATGTCAATGAGATGTGTGGCAACAGCAGAATTATTAAAGTCAGGCATGCATGGAATTAAGTAGACAATCTGTAAAAGATCTTTAACTTTCATGCAAGAAAAATATTGCCCTTTAAACTGTAAAAAAAAAAGTTCTAATTATCACTATCATCTGATATTTTCATTTTTAATCATGAAAACATTTTTACCATATTGCCTAGACCCTGGGGTGGCAACCTTTGCAAACTAAAGAGCCATTTTGGGACAGAAAACTAAACTGTCTCAAGCCAAAACATACCCTTATTTCTTAAGGTGGTAAAATGCTGTTTATGAAGCTCTTTAGAACTAGCCTGTACAGAATATGTGGAGAATAAATCACAGTTTCAGTGCATTTACAGGGCTAAAGAAAACAGTGATATTTGCCATTATTTTTGTTTTGCAGAAAATACCAACTGGTATATGAAGGTTGTCGTTGCGATGAAGAATACAGACAAAATACCTTCGGTGTCGTAAAAGTAGTCTACTTTTTCATAAAAGTAGTCTACTTTTACTACTACTATTACTACTGCAATTTTTAATTAATTTGGACTGTAGTCTACATTTTTACAACTGCATAACATCAGAATCACTTTATGGTTGTAACAATAATAGCAGAATTGTAAAAAAAATAAATAAAAAATTAGTTTCATTTATATATGGTTTTTGACAAAGCCACATTGAGCCACTGGAAAGCCCAAGTGCTATATGTGGTCCTGGAGTGACAGGCTACCTACCCCTGGCCTAGACTCAATATGAATATGTTGGCTAGACTTACTGTTGTATTGGTAATGTTTTCTAATTGCATAACATTGTTGGTGGATGTGTAAGAAAATATAGTTTGCATTTGAATTTTGAACATCACTGTAAAAAATTACTTAAGTATATCATTGTATAATTTGAGGCTGACGTCTTTCAGTAGTGTCTTCTCCATTGGACATCTGTGCAAAACTTTACTGATATTTACTAAATGTTGATTTGTTTATTTATTATCACAAGATGACACAATAAGTCAATCCATAAACATGGCGACGAACATAAATATCATGTTGATTTACAGATATATTCATTATTATTATATATTACCCTTCTATCCCGTACTAAATTTAAAAAAATAAATAAATAAATTGGTTACCTGGTGTGTCCACAAATACGGCGCCATGTTTCTTTTAAAACTCTTCTTCTTTGCTTGCTTTAACGTCTGTCAACATCCTTCTTTTTTTTTTTTTTTTTTTTTATTCACATGACTAGTTGCGGAAAAAGGTCTTTCTATTGCAGTTTTGCATGATATACCATTTGCACTACGCCTGAAAAATGATAGTTTTGGTGAAATTGTTGTTTTTCCATTAGGTAATTTTTTATGCGCAAGTTATATTCACGCAATTTGAGGGTCAATGTAAAAGTGACTAGTGTTAGTCTAGTGTGTAGCTGCATCCTCCTTTCTAAACCACTTCACACAAACATAGGATAACAGAGCAGCACATCTGCAACCTGCAGGACATGTTTGGATCATGTTCCTCTCTTTCCAGTCTTATGTAGTCATGAAATCATCACATTTGATTTGTTAGCCCTTCTGAGCAACATGCTGCATGTTAAACACTTTTGTTCTGTTTTGCATAAACCCTTATTATTAGCCCAAATATGCTTTACTATTTACTTTTCACTATAATGTCTTCATACTACTCTTAACACTTCCTGTCAGGGAAAAAAAGAGGGGGCTTCTGGTTCTGGCAGCTGACATGGGAGCTGTGTGTTACTGAAGCAGCAACCCACCCGTACCCAATTCCACTACTGTCCTCAATTTTATCAATTCAAAAGTGAGAAAATTACTCACCACAACAAACCTCAGAAATAAAAAACAAAGAATGCACATGGGAACAACAAAGATGCCCAGTCAAACTTCTTTCAGTGTAAACTCTATGAGGCTAATCTTACAGCTAGTCCACATAATATAAGTCCAACAATACTGTCTGAACTAAAAATATTTAGACAGGAAAACAATGAAAATATCAGCTATGACATTGTCCATAACCTCTCTGGAACAATCAGTTGAGAAAATGGGAGAACGTTTAACCCACGCTGAGGACTGAATTAACCAGGTGGAGTGCTCTGCCCGCCTGCTAGGATACCTGCTATGGCAAGAGAGACAACTGGAAGAAAGATGTGAAGAGCTGGAAAATTCCACAAAACAGAACAACTTGCGAATTTATGGGGTTTTAGAAGGCACAGTTTCAGGGGACATGGTTACAGTGCCACAGCACCACCGTTCACATCTACACTGAATACAACACTGTTACTTCTTTCAAATGACTCACCATTATTTCACCTGTGGTACACCCCCTGTCCAGTTGATGGTGAGTGTGCATATTAATCAGTCATTGTCCAGCCTTGTCTCGTTGTTTAGTTGACTCTAGCCAAAATTAGATGCTACTTTGCTCGTGAAAAATGTCAAGACAGCCGAGCCTCCTTAATTCTTTTCAAAGGCCCAGTAATTGTGATGGCATCGATAAACACAAGGAAAAAAGAGGGACTGATGCGGTGGAGGATGAAGGACAAGCAAGTAATACGCCAGTTCTTATGGAATTTAACTTTGCCAAGTTCTCCGGTTCACATAATCCTAACTGTACCCCTAACTCTAGCCCTCAGTGTGTGGTATTTGAAACGATGTGAACGTGCATGTAGAAAGCTTATAATGAAAACAAGCCAATTAAAAGTGGCATGTATATTTACATGGGTCGTGCTATCACGTTGGCTTATCAGCCAACAGCAACTACAGTTGCTACATCATTGAGATATTTTTGAACATTAAATACTGCTAAATATGTCTCATTATCATTAAAAACTGTCATTTGAAATAATGGGTAATAATGTGTCATGATGGAATTTTTATGTCCCTGTTCTAATTTTGATGGACAATAAAAATGTGTAACATAACCTCTGGTTTCAGGTTATATTAGAGCCTAAAGGGGTAGCAATCTTTATAAGTAATGCTCTTAATTATGAATGTACACTAGAAAAAAGAGAAAAAGAGGGAATGTATGTTCTGTCTAAGGGAAAACTAGAGGGCACAATGATTAGCTTGTTAAATGTGTATACACCCCCAAATAGTGAGTGGAATTTCTATAGACAGATATTTGACTTCTTGACATCAGAGGCAAAAGGAATTCTATGTGAGACCTAAATGTAAAACTTAATGATAAACTACATGTGTCAGGACCAACTGATAGACAAACTAAAATGAATAAGAAAATAAATGTTGAGACTAAAGTAATTGAATACCAGCAGGAAAAGATTAAACAATATTTATTATCTTTCTATCAAAAACTATACCCCTAACAACAATTAGACAATGACTTAGAGATAGACACATTTTTACAGTCACTCAATTTGCCAAAAGACACGCAAATCAATAGCATATGCATTTTTTTAGCATGAGCAAGCACATTTGAGCCCATTATTTGCGATCATAGTAAATCAGGACCTTAGAGCTAAGGTGACTGCTAAGGAAATTAACCAGGCTATCACAAAATTATGAAGAGGTAGTTCTCCTGGCATTGACATCTTTACCACTGAATGGTACAAATCTCTGAAGCATAAGCTAGTGCCTCGGTTGATAAAAAAAATGTATTACTGGGTTTTTAAAAAATTTCAAATACCCCCATCATGGAGAGATGCAGGTATTTGTCTTATTCCCAAGGAAGGGAAAATGGACAAGAACGTGAAAATTTAAGACCTAGCCTATAACTGTATAGAATGTAGACTACTGAATATTTACATATATACTAGCAAAGAGGTGAGAAAATTGTCTGCCAGTCATTATTCATCATGACCAGACTGGATTTATTAAGCAAAAAGTGTCTGATACAGTTTGTTGGATCTTTATATATAAAACACTGTATACATTTGGATTTCATGGGAACTTCATAAAAGTGATTTAAGCATTATACAACAAACCAACAGTTAGAATCTAAGTGAATGAGGATCATACTACTTCCTTTTCCCTACAACAATGATGCAGACAGGGATGTGTTGTCTCTCCTTTATTATTTGCCACCTCCCCTCTCTAATTTGCCATATTTATTGAGCCCCCAAGTCGGTGGATTCGCCAAGACCCTAATATTTGAAGAAGCTATTGGGGGTGAACAAAAGATGGCGCTTTTTGCAGATGTCTTAGTATACTTAGAGCAGCCCACACAATCTTTACTCAGATTGTTGGATTGTATGGAGGAATGTGGCCCAATGTTTGGCTCCAAGCTTAATATATCAAAAACACAGATCATTGCATCCAATTATGAACCCACCAAAGATATTATTAAAAAATATCAGCAAAACTTGGATGGTGACTATAGTTTTTTCAACAGAAGTGTTGTAACTAGGTTGAAACACTGAGCTAAACCATCAATGAAGAGCCTTGATGAGTTTCGCTGCTTTAATTCTCCTCAAGAATGATGGTGACAAACAATACAAGCACTTTCAATACATTGAGACAACTGACGAAGAAAACAAAGTGCAAACGCTTTACACAAACAATATATTTTTTGACTAAATATAATTGACATCTCATCTTAAACACATGTAGAGTAATATTACTGAACTTATGGCATTCCCTGCCTGATGGTTCACCTGGGATGGTGACAGATTGCTATTCCATGCTTAGCTTTAGCCTTAATGGACTCTGTTTACGTTCCGAGACCTGAAACCAGAAGTACAATTTAGCTGAAACATTTTCTTAACAATTAACTATCAAGGACAGTGGATGAAGATATGTATTTATGTTCAGTTAATAGTATATTTTGCAGAAAAGAAAAAATATTCTTCAGTTTTTCTCTGTTTTGGATATAAACCTCAAACATAATCTGAGCTTTAATGAACAGTCAGTTCATAAAATATAGGAAAATATCGGATTTTCACTTACAAATGCAAAATACAGAGCATAATATTAGTGTACATGTTGATAAATCGTTCAAGAATTATTAAAAATAGAGAAAAAATTTATTTGAAAACTGCCACAAAAGCTGCACTGGGTCTTTATGGGTTAAGGAGAAATGGGAGAGGGAGGGTGGTGGCATTCTTTCTAAGGATGAGTGGTATACTGTGTGTCCCATACAGTGGAAAACTACAAGTTCTTTGACTTGGAGGGAATTTTGTTGGAAGAGTTTGGATCATTTCTTTATAAAACATCACAGCACCAATAACACAGAATGTTTCATACACAATTGTTATACATTTACCGATATCTACCTCATTTCTATTTTTCCTTCCTTTTGTATGAATGCATCTCCAATATGTCCATTTGCCATTACTGAAAGAGAATGGCAATAAGAGTCCATCAGATTACTGTTAATGTGAATATGAAAAACACTTCCTTTTTCCCAAAAAAAGCGATTGGCACTTTAAAAGCCTTGGCCCTGTAACAGCAGGGTGTGTGTCCTACTTCTTTCCACTTGGCTCATAACCATTGTTTTATGTAACACACTTCATCCCATTTTGTCTGCTGTTGCCATGGTGAGACTAATTTATACAGGCATTAAGAATTAGGCTTCTGTTGTCAACATGAATTGAACATGGTGGTTTTACATAAAATACATACTTGTGCGCACTGCATCAGCACACAGTTTTGTGCCTTTGCAAAGCAGTTTTTTTTAGTTTGTGTGAGCGTAATGGGTAGATCAATGTTTGCTATAGTTATAAACAGAATAAGAGACTGAAAATGTATGTGATTTGCACTTATCTGAGAGAAAAGTGCGTGCATGTGATGTTCATATTGAGTTCTGTTGCGTTTTGCAAAATCTAAATATCTAAATCTAAATAATCTACTCCAACTTCCCTGATCCTCGTCATCTTATCTTGTTTGATAAACATTATAAAGGTAAAGGTTATAAAGGTAAATTTGAAAGAGTGCTAGGCTTGGAGTGAATGGAGCGTTTGAAAGAGAGCTGCCCGAATCAGATTGCAGATCTATTAATTGAGGCTGAGTGAGAGTAGCCATGGAAAGCCAGATAAGAAATGCTAAAGTATCATACCAGAGGCTTTGGGTAAAGTTTTCCTACACAAGTTGCCACTAAGGGATTTTTACTTTACATTGTATACATTTGGTCCAGTTATTTTTGTTTTCTCTAATCATTTTCAGAGCAGACTCTGCATGATATACCTATTTCCAGCCACCATCTACCTGTGTTGTTTCCTTCTTCTTGGCAATGATGGCATTATGTAACTTCTTTTAATTGGTCTTAAAGTTGGAGCCATCTAAAAAGTGGTACAAAAATTATACTTCATAAAGAGACATTACATCATAACTATCATACATCTAGAACAGGGGTGCCCAATATGTCAGTCCCCATCTACCAGTCAATCACAAAGGTACTGTAGGTAGATTGCATGGCATTTTTTTTAAATAGACATCAACCTATCATTCATCCTCACTTGTATGTTTGTCACTTGACTGACATACAGGGCAGCCAGTCTATATAATCTTTTCTGACACACAGGTCACCACACATGCATTTTCAACTGCACCAGCGACTCCAAAACTCCAGCAAGCTACGGAGTTGTGAGGTTCGCCTCAAATTTATTTCTACTAAACTTAAGAAAGGGTATAAAAATAAAAAACATGCGGAAATGTGGTACTGCATTGACTGCATTATTTGGCTCCACTTATTGATGTGAGTCAGCCTTTTCCTACATGAAGATTATTAAATCTAAATATCATTCCACCATGATTAATGACCATTTGTATGTGTGCTTGAGGCTGGAACCAGTAGCTACAGTCTGGACTATGAATCCCAGGATAATTCCATTCTATGCAAGTAAGGTCATGACAAAAAATACACTGAGTGTATTGAATTGTACAAAATGGGTTCATGCAGTTATGCAAGTTACACCAAAATATATGGTATAACGAATATTTCATGTAGTGTTTCCCCCCGTGCCCCTGGCGGGGGGGG